>JABUQX010100668.1:7500-12500 GCA_015478945.1 Trachelipus rathkii | reverse complement strand
TTAATGTAATATAATATATATATATATATATTATATCATATATATATATATATTATATATATATATATATATTATTATATATATAAAAGTTATATATATATATATATATATATATATATATATTTATATATAATATATAAGTATTATATATATATATATATATATTATATATATATATATACTATATATAGTATATATATATATATATATTATATATATATATATATGTCTGTGTGATGTGACAAAAAAGGTCGCACCTCACGGATATTTCCCTATTTGCAGGGGAAGAGAGTTTTCTACAAAGTTTTTTTTTAATTAGATCCCCACGGGGAATCGAACCCGAGACTTTGCAAACCGATCGCTCTATTTATATATATATATAAATTATATATATATATATATATATATATTATATAATATATATACTATATATATTATATATATATATATTTATATATATATATATATTATATATAACTATATAATATATATATTATATTATATATATTATATATATATATATAATAATATATATATATATTATTATATATATATATATATATATATATTATATATATATATATATATATATATATCAGCGGCGACTCCAGTTACATTTTTCTCACTCTCTCTCTCTCTCTCTCTCTCTCTCTCTCTCTCTCTCTCTCTCCTCTCTCTCTCTCTCTTCTCTCTCTCTCTCTCTCTCTCTTAAAAATTTTAACTTAAATAGAAAATGCAAGAATTCGCATTCAAACCATCATCATTTAAGAAATAGACGAAGATATACTGTAGAGTTTGAGCTGTGAAGTAGGACGGACCTACATTAGAACATTAAAACCTTTGAAATAAAAAGAGAGTAAGAAGCCACATGGGCCTATCGAGACTGAGACTGTCCCATTCAAGCCAACATAACCAATTACCAAACCACATGTTCATTGTTCATGCAAATCCACAAAGCAAAGCACCAGAGCTTGTCAATTATGGAATATCAAGAATAGATTATGTCAATTTCTGTCACCAGATCATCAAACCATTTTTAACATGATTCCATGCTTATTAATTAAGAGGTCATGGCGACTAGAATAATTGAACGGTATAATAAATAGACGAATCTTATAAACCACCAAAAAAAAAAAAAAAATTCAAAAACGGGTCTTATTATGTTATAAAAGAAATATTTTTTCCTCTTCTAGTGTGTGACTCCTAAGACTTAGCTTTTAAAACACTCAATTAAGAGGAAAGGTAGGTAACTGACCTTTTCTTGCTTAGGTCTTTCTGAGAGGTAGCTTTTACTTTATAAAAAAAGTAGGTCTATATATTAATTAAGGTCTCTTTCCTCACAAGAAAAAACTGTATAATTAATTAATCAGTCACCAACAACAACAGCATTTAAGCTGCTTCTATGGCCAATATATATATATATATATATATATATATATACTAAATATTATATATATATAATATGACTATAATAATAAGTATATATATATATATAATATAATACTATATATATATATATATATATAAATATATATATAGTATATATATATATATATATATATATATATATATATATATATATATATATGATAATTATAACCTTGTATGAAACATGCAGCATACAAAAAAACGTAGACTAAAAAGTATAAAAAAAAAGTGAGGGAACTCGCAATAAAGAGAGGATTAGAGAGAAGGGGGGGGGGCGGTAGCTAGGGCGAGGCATTAAAAATGAATCGGTATGTTGTGTGTTAAAAGGGGTAATGGGATAGTGGGCGGTTTATCGATGTTTTTCTATAGCCCCTTTTACTTAGTTTATTTATATGTATAGGCGTGCTAATTCTTGCAGTGAGAAAACAAAGCTAAAAATGTATTTATTTATTCATAAGTTGCTTGTCGCGTCGCACTATATATATACTTATACTATATATATATATATATATATATATATATATATATAATATATTTATATAATATTTATATATATATATAGATATATATATATATATATATATATATAGGCATACTTTTAAAAGGAAGTTACATAAAAGACGATTTGATATCGAAAATCGCCGACACCGCTACTCGTGGCAACCCTGCAGGTTCACGTGTTGCTAAAACTCCAAATTAGAAGGAGGCGCTTAGAGTTACCCACAAGTTGCTCTTTTGTTTATCATGTTAATTTGTGTTAATTTTTTTTTTAAATTTAAATTATTTTTTTAGGGGCTCGAGCCGTCGCCCCGCACTGAGCCGAAGAGACCATGGACTCTTTCTATCTTTGCGATTTTAATCTTTGTGTATTCCTTTAGTTAAAAAAGCAAAAACAAAACTGTTATGGGCAACTTGGACGCACTATTTGCCTTGAAATAATCGAAAAAAAATCGATTACATCTCGTTCGTTCGATAGTATATATCGGTTAACATCCTTTTAAAAGGACATTGTTCATATATATATATATATATATAATAACTATATTAATATATATATATATATATATATATACTATATATAATATTATATATATATATATATATATATATATATATATATATATGAATTATATTATATAATATATATATATGCAATTTCTTTTTCAAAATAAACTAAAGACTCCAACCTATAAATTTTCTAATAACTTCCGACCTGAATGGTGGAGTCTGTGCCTATATAGTAAACATAAACACTCCTGTAACACGTCTCGAGAATCTCGAATTTCCTAACTTCGATGTTCTATGGCTTAAAATCTTTCTCCCTACTACTACTATCATTATCTTGTGTTTCTGCTACTGATCTAATGGAACAGATTTTCATGTTCTTTTTGACTATCTTACTACTTCTCATGAGATTGTTACTTCTTCCCATCCAAATGCCGAGGTCCTGTATCTAGAGAATTTCAACGTACACCACACTGAGTGGTTGGGCTCCTCTCACACTGATGTTGGCTAGGAGGAGGCCAAAACGTGCATTATTCTCAACGATCTGGAACATTAATAAGGAACCTTACACATATCCCAGATTGACTTAACCAATTCTTGAACAAGCTTGACTTGTGTTTCACCACAACTCCTCGTTATAAATACACCATCTTTCCTCCTGTTAGTAACTCTGACCACAATCTTAATTTTAATACTTTTTCTCCAGCAGCTCCACCATGCCCTAAACGTAATTTCTGGCACTTTAATCGTGGTAATTCTGGGACATTGCGTCGTTTTCTTGCTAACTACTCCTAGAATGAATCCTGCTTTGACTCGGAGGATGCTTCGGTAACCGCTGAAAAGGTAGGGGCCGTAATCGCCGAAGGGATGAGTAGGTTCATTCCATCTGCAACTAAATCTTTTTCTCCTCTAAATCCATGGTTCGATGGAGCTTGTTCTCGCACCATTCAGGAGAGAGTCATTGCGTACTTGGGCATGGAAAAACTCTCGTTCTCCTATCATTCTTACTAATTTTCATTCTGTTCGGAATCGTTGCAGGGATACTATTCGACAGACTAAGCGCGCTTTCGCTAAAAGAAAGTGCTCCAACCTGCTTGGTTCTCCTACTGAACTGATAAAAATTTCTGGACTCTAACAACTCTAACAACTTTTGTAAATCTGTCTTTCCTCCCCTTATTCGCTCTGACGGTTTGTAGCTAAACCTCTCCTTCGTAAAGGCTAATCTTTCGGCTTCTTTTTTTCATCTAATTCTTACCCTGGGACGCATTCTGCATCCCTTCCTCCTACTCCTTCCCACTCAGGTTTCCATAGTCTCACCTGTGATCACACATGTATTCTGGCATGAGATCCTGAGATCATGAACGTCAGGAAGGCTAGTGGCCCGGATGGCATTCCTCCCCGTGTTTTGAGAGAGTGTGCTTCTGAGCTGGCGCCTGTCCTCGTTCAACTCTACTCTCTATGCCTTAATATTAATACTTTTCCTGAGTGCTGGAAGCGCGCATATGTTCAACCGATCCCGAAAAAAGGTAGCCGTTCTGATCCTTCAAACTATCGTTCTATAGCTCTCACTTGTATTATAACTAAAATCTTTCAAATTCTTCTTAACTCATTTCCTGGATCATCTGGAGTTTCATTACCTTCTTTCTGATCATCAGTATAGCTTTCGACGTTCGAGGTCAACTGGTGACATACTTTCTTGTTTAACTGATTTATGGTCTTCTGCGTGGTGGCGCTTGACATATCCAAAACTTTTGACCGGGTATGGCACGCGTCACTGCTCTCTAAGCTTCATTCCTTTGAGTTTCCTCCATATCTTTGCTTACTCTACTCCTGTCTTGTTTTCTCTCCGATCGCTCCATATCAGCACTTGTTAATGGAGCGTCCTCTTAATCCTTACCTGTTAATTATGGTGTTCCTCAAGGTTCTGTTTCTTCTCCAACTTTATTCCAACTTTTCATCAACGATCTCCTCAGCTTTACTTCTAACCTCTTTTCACTCTTATGCCGATGACTCAATCCTTCCTTCTTCTCATTTCAAATCTGCTCCCTCTTTTGCATCTAGAGTTTCCTCTTCGTCTTCAGCTTCCGATTCTATTCCTTCCCCCCGCAAAAACCCCCATCTGGATTGGATTTTCCCGGGGGGTCACCGCATACCTTGTAAAATTCAACTCTTTAAAACTCAACTTCTTTACATCTCCCTCTCAAAAACACCTCTCAACTTTCCTATTTAATTTGACGGCTCTAACGTCGCTCACCCTTGCTGAATAACAAAACATTCTTTGGTCTCAACATAAAACAATTTAAAATTGCTCTTTGGGAAACCTCATTATTACCAATGTTGCTAAGGCGGTCTCAAGAGGCCTGGGAGTTCTGTTCAGGTTGCTGCGTATTTTTTTTTCTTCTAAACAATTGCCTCCAGTTACATAAGGGCCTCCTTATTCGCCCTTGTATGGAGTTACTGTTTCTTCTCATATTTGGGTTGGTATCTCCGGGCTACACCCTTCTATTGATAGGGTTGAGGTCTAAGCTAAGAGGCAATAAACAGTCCCCTTTCTTTTCCAAACTCCC
>JABUQX010100668.1:2500-5000 GCA_015478945.1 Trachelipus rathkii | reverse complement strand
GTTAATATACTATATATAAATATCATATATAATATATATATATATATATATATATAGTAGATATATATATATATATATATATATACTATATATATATATATATATATAATATATATATATAATAGTATACTATATTATATATATTATCCAGGTTAAATTTACGCGTTTATGAAGTCTGTTGCGTTCTCTAGAGTTAATCTAAACGAAAACAACCTTGAACCTTACTACCTTCTACTCCCGACAACTATTCTAACGCCTGCAGCAGTCTGTATGAATCGACGTTGACCCGTAAACCTTGAACATTAATATATATACATTCTATATATATATATATATATATATCTCAACCTAAGTATACCAACTAATATCATAATATATAAGGTCATTTAGTTATCGGTAGTTATATATACCTACTACGTATATATAACGTATTCACGTCATATCATACTACGACTCTCCAGAATCTAGATTACTACTATTCGCAGATCTAGATCATATTCATATCCAGACACTATGACCTATTATAATATAATACTTATATACAAGACTAATATAATATCTGATGTTCAATTAAAAGACACTATACTATAGTATAATATATATATAGTAGTAACATTATCATATATGTATATATATTATAATTTATTTACACTATATATATATAATTATATATATATTATATATATATCTCTATATATATGTAAGTGGTGGTGTTTTTTTTTTTTTTTTTTGTCGTCCTTGAATTCATTTTATAAATAAATAATCATAAACATTATATTAGTTATATCTCTTTTTCATACTTGCAATATTTAAATATGCCATAAAACGATTAATAGTTTCAATATTTATTTGATATATAACATTTTCATAAATAATAATAATAATTTTCCTTCTTCTTCTTCTTCTTCTTCTTCTTCTTCTTCTTCTTCTTCTTCTTCTTCTTCTTCTTCTTCTTCTTCTTCTTCTTCTTCTTATTTGGTGGAAAAGGCCAGCTGACTACGTAGAAGCCACCAATATTCGGAGATGGAGTCGTGAATTGGTTGAAATTGTGGAAGTTAAATTAAGGGTGTGGGAAAAGAAAAAAAGGTAAGAGTGTGGTAGGATTTATGAGAAGAATGAGGGAGGATGGTGTGGTTGGTTAAGTAAGCGAGTGGTTGGTGAGAAAAGTGGACAAAGAATGAATAAGACTATGTAGAAAGACCAAAAAGGAAAAGTCTTCAAAAATTCTTTTTACTTTTCATCAAATAATTAAAAATAATTGTAAAAAACTTGTCCAAACATCAGGTGATGATGTCAATGAAAAGGACTTCCTAATTTACCTTATAACATCAATTATTTTATGTTTTACAGGTAAATCCATCTCATATTACTCATTTGGATGTTACTACTACTACTACTACTACTACTACTACTACTACTACTACTACTTTAAATGTACTTGCTATTTATTTATAGAATGCATCCCAGGAAAATCTGAATTTACATCCGACTGCAGCATGATTTTCAAGAAATCCAACGAATTTATTGAAATTTTTTGCATGATTTTTAGATATCAGTTGACGACATCTATAAGCAAATATAAAAATATTATTATTTATTTTGATTAATTAATTAATTAAATTTAATTAATATAAAAAGATCATAAGAGAAAAATAGAATAAAAACATATTTATTTTCTATTTTGATTAATTAATTAAATTTAATTAATATAAGAAGATAATGAGAGAAAAAATAGAATAAAACATATTTGGAAAACAAAGATCTTTAAAAGACCATTAAAAGTATTGGAATAAATGAAAATACGAGTAAAATAAGAAATTAAAATTTCTTTTAAAGTCAATTAAGGATAAAAAATTGCTAGAACAATGGCATGTGATAAATTCTGTAGAAATATAATTAAATAAAAAGGTGTATGTAAAACACGTATTAATATAAGACGCTAACTCTCCAATGTTTATTTTTTGCATTACTTGACCACTCCATACTTGCTGCACCCAAAATTAAAGATTAAAATTAATGCATTTAAATGTCGATGCATCTAAATTAAAGACTGCTTAAGCCACATATATAAAGACCATGTTTGATTCAGGCGTGGCTCATTTACTTTCAAGAATCTTTATGATCTTTAAAGAATCTTTACCGTGGAACGTACGCATAGAAAAGGTTAGGGAAATAATAATAATAATAATAATAATAATAATAATAATAATAATAATAATAATAATAATAATAATAATAATAATAATAATAATAATAATAATAATAAAAATAATAATAATTAATAATAATAATAAGTAGCTGAAGCAGAAATTCAGTAATAAGTAAATTGATATATCCATATAAAACTGATGCGATATTTCAAACGATAACTGAATAATATAAATATATATATATATATATATATATATATTATATATAATATGATATATATATAATAATATAATATATATATATATATTATATATATATATTTATATAATATATATATATATATATAAAA
>JABUQX010100667.1:0-14007 GCA_015478945.1 Trachelipus rathkii | reverse complement strand
TAATATATTATAGTATATATATAATAATATATATTAATTATACTTATATACTAGTATATATATATATATATATATATATATTATAAATATATATATATATCATATAATTCATAGGTATATAATACTAATTAATACTATTAAAAATATTACATAATTATATAATATATCATCACTATATAATAATCTATAAATATTATAGTATATACTCATAATATATATATATATATACTATGTAATATATATATATATAATATACTATATTCATATACTAATATATATATTATAAAAAATATATATAGTATATTATATAGACATACGATATAATATTATATATATATACTATATTATATATATACTATACTATAATATGTATTATATATACTATTATATATATACTGTATATAAATATTTATAGTATATATAATTACTATATATATATATTATATATATATATAATATATATATATACAATATATAATACTATAATATATAATATATATATATATGATAATATACTAATAATATATACTAATACTATAGTATATAATATACTATATACTTGCTATACTATAATAACTATATATAATACTATACTATAAATAGTCATAATCATAATATATATATTATATATATTATATATATCATTATATATATAATACTAATAAATAACGAGATATAATATATATATTAAACGCGACCGAGAAGAGAGATAAAAACGGTTATTAAATTGAGTAGATAGCCCTCATAAAATGCAAATGACAAAACAAAATTAAGTCTATTGAACCTATTGACGACGCCCAATAAGGAAACAGATGCTTCTGCAATTCCTATTATATTAAAAGCCAGATAAAGACTTAATACCTTCTTAATTTATATGTCTAGACGCCAAAGACGCGTACCAGAGCGAAGTGAAGCCCATGAAAAGTTATAGCTACGAAATACCGCGAAATCGCCCATCGCCCATGCCCCGCTTTAAGTTAAAATTCAGCCAAAAAAAATACATGCCAATAGAGAATAATAGGCTTAAAATTTAATAGGTAATGATAACGCGCGAAGCTATTAATTAAAGGTTTAAAATATCAAACTAGAAAATTGCTAAGTTAAAAATGCCCTAATAAAAGAAACGTAAAGCCGAAAAGGAAATAACTTCTAATTAAATATATTCTGCTATAGTCATCACGAAAACTCAACTGTAACATTTGACCAGTCTTTCTTTCCTACTTATTAAAGCTTCACTTATTACGCATTAACAATTATAAAAATATATAAATGATATTGTCTCGATCAAATAATAACAAAAAAATAATTAGAAAAATAGTAAAAAAATAAAATATTAGAATTATGGAAATAATAGAAAAATAATTGTTTTAAAGTACCTAAATAAAAGTTTATATTAAAACGCATTTCAAAAATTATCTAATATGAATAAGATGAGAAGGAAAAACTATCTAAAAGAGCCACAAGCCAGAGAAACTTAAAATCTAGAAAGCACGTAAAGCCTGTATCACAGTAATCAGAGCCCCAATACAAACCAACATTACAAATATTAAATAACTAGTAAAATTAGAAAAGATTTGACCAAGGCTGTGAAATAGTGATTAGATTTGATGTCAGGAAACTAAGAAAGTTTAAATTTTGGTGGAGCAGAATCGAATTCTGATTCAGAATCGAGATGAAAAATCGATTCTTCATAGAAAGTGGAATCGGGAACAAAGTCTAATGATTTTCAACAATTAAAATCGTGAACTGTAATCCGAAATCCAAAGTTGTCAGAATCAAAATCGGAATCGTAAATCCAAAATATTCTGAATTGGAATAGGAAATCCAAAATAATCGTAACCATAATCGCGAAATCCAAAAATAGTCGGCAAATCCAAAATAATCGTAATCATAATCGGCAAACCTAAATTAATCGAATCGCACATATCGAAAATTAAAATAATCGCAATCATAATCGGAAATCCAAAATATCATGAAAATCGGAATAGGAAATCCAAAATAATCGGAATCATAATCGGAAATCCAAAATGATCGGAATCATAATAGGAAATCCAAAAATAGTCGGAATAGAAATCGGAAATCCAAAGTAGGCACCAAAACCGAATTCAATTTAGTCTATTAAACCAAAAGTCAATATTTTGAAAAAGACGTATAAAAAATCTATCAACGGAAATAATGCATAAAATTTTTTATCCCCCCCCCCCCCCCCCAAAAAAAAATACAAAAATTAAAAACCTTAAATCTAAAACACAAATCTAAATTCAATAGGAGTTTAAACCCAACAACCAATTAAAGATTAAAATTTTATTATTAATCAAAATAGTCTTTTCTTATTGGATTATTTAATTTTAAAGTGCTCAATTTCTTGTCTCTTATGAACGTCTCTAATTTAAGATAAACTTAAAGCCAGCAAAAGAATGAAGCCACAATATACTTCATTTTTTTATTATGCGAAAATTAATTACAGAACGCGCGCATTAATGCAGCCATTATAAAGATTCGTTTTGAAAAACCTCTTCTAAGCGCCGCAAGATACTCGACTTCATGATAGATGCCTGTGTGCTGTGTGCATGTGCTTTGCCTGCTGTGGTGCTCGTGTCGTAGTGTGTGTGTCGTGTGTGTGTCTGGATGTCTGTAGCGCTGTTGTCTTGTCGTGTGTGTAGGTCTGCTTGCCTGCGTATTGCGGTATCTGAGTGTAGTTTTAAAGCCGCAAAAGTAATTACTTATCATGATGCTCACAATATCCCTAGCACATTGCTTCTCCGCGCATAATATATGCCTAATACTATAGTATAATATAATAACTATACTATATATACTATATAATTATAGCTATATACTATATATATACTATATATACTATACGTATATATATTATAGTATATATTAAATATATATATACTATCATATATATGAAAAGACAAAACAATTTAGGAATTCATTCTCTCTAGATAATTTCACACATTTATTAGAGAGCCAAGAACGTCACCAAATAGAACCATTTGCCTAACCAATCTGAGCTAAAGTTCATCCATGACTCACTGTTAAAAATTTAAGAATTTAAGGTAGCATAAAAAATGATTAAACATTGTAACATTATCGAATTTTTTTTTATTCATCTATTTCATCAACAACCCCCACCCAAAAAAGCATTACTTTATCCCTACTCTGAAAAGTCTTAAAATATTGCTTTCTAATTCTACAGAAGAGAAAGACAACCAACTAGCTTCTAGTAACGTGTTCATTATCATAGCTATTATAATAGAATGGGAATTAGTTGGATATTTGCTGTTAAGAAGCTTGAGAATGTTTTTATAATATATATAAATAACATCTTTCATTTGTGTCTTTATATTATTATTAATGTTAGAATATTTTATTAGCATTCTCTTAAAAAATAAACATATATATATATATAATATATATATATATATATATATATATATATATATATATATATACTATATACTATATATATATATATACTATATACTATACTAATAGTATAAATATCATATATATATACTATATAACATATATATATATATATTAGAGCGTCCCTTATATCCGCATACGCATCCGCATATGCGGATATCCGCATCACTTTTCACTATCCGCATCGAAACCTCATCCGCATTTCCACTATCCGCATCCGCAACCTCTTCGCATAAATTCTTTCGCGGCCATAGTTATCATCAATGACATCTTATTAGAGTATCGGTGTGCACTACCTTATATTAATATACTTATATATCTATATATATATATCTATATATTATACTAATATATTATATATATAATAAATATATATCATACTATATATATACTATCATATATATATATACTTATATATATATATAATAATAAGCTTAAAATATACTAGCTATATAATAAAAGCTAACGACTTATCAGAGTCCATCCACAGCAAACAGTACCGATGAACTGCCGCAGATAGATAATAGATTTCAAACTCTGCCCAAAACGATGACGCCATGTGCATTGCAACTTTTGTACAATCCTAGATACTAAACAAATTTTACTTGAATCACGCTGTATTTTAACCAGACATGCTTAAAATTAGATTTGGGCATGCCCTATGCGCATGCAAATGCTTGCTAAAGCGCCGGCAACCTAGCATTACTAGCCAAGTAAAAAGCAAAAGCTCACAGAAACAGACAGACTAAACAATTACCAAAAAAATTTTTTTTTAATTTTTAAAAAAATTTTTTACATTTTTTTCTAATCAATTTTTTTAAGAATAATCTTTTTTACAAAGAACACTAACATCTATTAGCGATATCATTCCCGAATCCATGAACGTTTTTTTCCGGCTTCTCAGCCACAAATCTTAGCCAGCGACTGATAATCGGACGCCGTGTCCAAAGACACTATCATGATCGTTAAGCCAGTATCAAAAGACGCAAAAAGCCTTGCCCAAATTATATAAAGATCACCTAAGCGTTTTGTGCGCCGTACATAATTGCCTAACAAGTTTTTCCACATCTTTCAAGAGTCGCCAGGCCAAAAAAAATCTAGCCAAGCCCCTATATAACAAGCTGTGGCTAGCCTGAGTCGTCTTTCCAGGCGCGTGCAGATCTCATTTTTACTGACAAAAAGAGAAGCAAACTCTTCCTCTGAAACGCGCTCTTTTAGCAACGCTTTTCGCCCTTATTACGCCCAAATCATCGCAAATCTTGAATTATTAATTTATAACATTAATATATATATAACCTTTTCTCAATATGCGATGGCAGGCTTTGGGCAAAAACGAGGTGCTGTGCCGGGTGCCCAAAAAGCAGTTGGGTCCAAGCGCCCCAGCACTCTCGTAATACGCGGTATATATACTAATATATACTATTATATAACTAGTATATATATATAATATCTATATATATACATCTTATATATAATATTAATATAATATACTATATATATATAATATATATATATATATATATATAATAATTATATATGATAATAATACTACTATTATTATACTATATGCGCTAGATGTGCCGTGTGCTGCCTGTGCCTAGACAGTAACCTGTGCGCTAAAACTCTAAACTCTTAACTATCCCTCACCGCTCCGCAATCGCGGATAGCTGCCATTCCCTTTACTATCCGCATCCGCACGATAGTGAAAAATCACTATCCGCATCCCGCGATCCCATCCGCATCCGCCGCGGATAGTGAAAAATCTATCCGCTACACCTCTAATATATAATATATATATATATATACTATATATATAATACTATATATATTACTAATATATACTATATATATAATATATATATTACGATATATATATATATTAATACTCTAAACCATCCCGAAATTTTATTCAGTCCGCCTACGTTCCTCACTATATATATACTATATTATACTTATATTATATACTATATTATATATACTTATATTATATAATATATATATATCAATAATACTATATACTATATATATACTATACTATATATATAAGATATTATATTTATATATATATATAATATACCATATATTATATATGTATACTAATATATATACATTATATAGTATTATATATTATTATATATTATATATATTAATCAATTATATATCATATATATATAATAATATAATATTTATCTATATAATATACATATATTATAATATATATATTATATAATACTATAATATTATATATATATATATCTAAATATACATATATAACTATTCTATATAATAATATATACTATATATATATAGTATATAGCTATATATATATATACTATATATACCTATATATATACATAGTATATATATATATATAATTTAATATATATATATAATATATATATATATATATATAATATATACTAATATATATATATATATATATAGTATATATCAGGTACTATATTTATATATATAATATACTATATATATATATATATATATATATATACTATATAAACTATATAGTAATATTATATATATAAATATAATAATAATAATATAAAATATATACTATAACTATATATATTATATATATATACTATATATAATATATATATATATCTTATAAATATATATATATTCATATATATACGATTCCTCTATATACTATACTATATATACTATATATATATTACAATATAATAATATATTATATTATATATATACTACTATATACTAAATATAATATACTATATATATATAGTATATATAATATATTATCATATATATATTATTATATTAATCATCAACCACTTACGAAATTTTAACTAACATACAACTAACCCATTATCATAATCAACATATATTATTAATAACTATATAGGATTGATAGTAACTACTATATATAACTAATATATTATATACTATATACTATATATACTAAAATAATATATATATTATAACATATTACTACTATATAATATATATATATATATATATATATATACTATTATATACTATATATTATATATCAATACTAATATATACTAGTATATATAATATATATCATATATATATATATACATAATATAAATATATATATTATATATATATATATATATATATATAATACATATATATATCATATATACTAATATACTAACTACATATATAATAGCACTGCACTTGCATAACTGTTGCCAACTTATATTTTAAAAACCTAATAACTCTGCTGAAAATAAAACACATCTTAATTGCTCATATTAATGATTATAATGTACATTAGCAAATATAAAGACTATAACAAAATAAAAATAAAAATTACTTTTTTTCGAATACAAAATGCATCAGTCTAAATGTATCTAAGTTAAAATTTTACTTTCTAAAGAAGGAGAGATGCATTGGAACAGTTAATTAAAATAAAAGTTGCTTGCCCATATAAATACCTACTGTTCTACATTATAATTTGCATATATCTATCCCCATTAATGCCTTAAATCATTTATAATTTTCCTTTGCGATAATATTCTTTAAATATGTCTTCACTACCAATGCTTAAGTTTATATTTCAATTACAATATAAATGACTATTAATAGAAGCTAAAAGGTTTTATTTTTCCCATTGTTATGCACTACATTGCACTATCTTCAGTTATTATTTTTTTTTTCCTTTCTGAAGAGTGGGCCAGATTTTTATAAAAATGTAAATTGTTAATCACTATGTTGTCGTAATCTTTCAGCCCAAAAAGCAAATCTATAAATTAATATCACACACACCACAAAATATACTATACTATAATATATAACAATTAACAAATACTAACCATATATATATATATATATAATACTATTTCACTAATTATATATATAATATAGTATAATAAATAATGATATATAATATAGATATATTATATATCATAGTTAGATATATAATATACTAAGGCATTACTATAATACATATATATATATACTAATAATAATAATATATAATATATATATATACTATAGCTAACAGATCCATATATACTATACTATATCATAAAAATATACGATATATATTATATTAATAAATATATATATATAGTAATTATATTAATAATAATATAATATATATATATTATAACTACTAGTCTTTTTATTTAATATAATGCTGTAATATAGGGAAACTACTTTTCAAATAGAAATCTCAATTATATAATATATATAATATATATATATATATAATACTATACTTAATACATACTTATATATATATTAAATATATACTATATATAATATATATATATATATATATTATATATACTATACTATACTACTACTATACCTATACTATATATATATAATCATATATATATATATAAATATATATATATCCATATTACTATTATATATAATATAAATATACTACTATATTATATTAACTATATATATAGTTATACGGAGATATATATATAACGTCATGAGCAATATAGCGCTTATCACTATATATATTATATATAAATACGAGGTATTAAAATTTCAAGTTTTTCATCTCACTTTACCAAACTAATAGTTAAAGTGAGACCTCTTTTTTATTTCTGACCCGTTTACCATTCACTCCTGATAGATTCAATATAGAGATAAAGCAACGACGTATAATAACAATGATAAAGTGAGATAATCTTCATCTAGCTCATATTCTGTCTATCAACGTCATAAAAATTGCATGTGCATGATTACTTCACGCTTAGCAAAAATTAGCGACGTTCAAGGGTTGTACCAACACCTGAACATGCTTGTGAATTATCCAGTTAGCATATATTTTCTAATTTTGCTATACTTGAAGAAGACATGTTAATCAATACTACATACCTATTGGATGGATTTAATTCAAATCTATATTTTTCACATATATGTGAAAAATATAGATTATATATATATTATAGATATAGAAAGATATACCTTTCGAACCATTCAGAGTACCTTTTAGATATTCGCCAATTTATATACCTAGCATGTTCACATTTTATATACTAAATTGAACAACGTTTATAATTTATTTAGAAATGTTCTATTTAAGGTGTCACGAGGTCAGTATCTGGATTAAACCAGCAGAAAAAGTATCTTTTGGGCTAAAGAATTAGTAGTCATATCCAGTAAAATGACATCCATCTTCTGTTTAAACATTTAAAATCAATCTTACACATAGGATTGAGATAAGATAAGAGTTGCGTTAACAGCTAAAGTATTTCTAACAAAATCATGCATCTAATAATATCTAAAATTGCAATGCTTCACCAAATTACAATAGAGTATTAATGAGAATTTAAGTCTTCAACTATATTTCTTTTAAGAAGAAAATTTTTACTATGCTCAGTAATCTGGGAAAACCTTGACTCCAAGGAGTTTAGAGCTGTATTTAGAATGTGAAAAAATACTTCAATCTTATATTTTTGACGGGGATCAATGATTGGTTCATCATCACACTCGCAACCAAACTGCTTCTTTTTGGATCGAACACTATTTAGGCACATTTTCAAAATCTAACAGTTCGCTGTCGATTTCAGCAGCTAAGGCTTTGACGTCTTCAAGAACTTGAGTAAAATACTCATCTGAACGTGAGTTTTCAAAGAAAACTTTGATGTTTTTTATTAATTTAATGACAGAAGCTAAGTCAAAATCTGTACATTGCATTAATTTACTGACAGGATTTATCCGATTCAAAGTTTGGTACCAAATTATTACAGGGCATAAAAATTTAAACTGTTTAATTTGATTCACAAACCCGAAGCTTCGTCGCGTGCAGAGGTATCCATATCTGTGTTTTCGTAAACACTAAACAATGCATCGCAAACTTGCCCTATTTGATGTCTTAGTGGTTTTATTGTCTCGATACGACTTTCCTTTCTCGTGTCACTAAGTGGTTTTAGAGTAATACATTTTACATTCATCAAAAGAACTGACCATCTAAACGCTGAAGAGGAAAAGAAAACATATACTTTTGCACAATATTAAACAAATTGTAGCTTCCGGTGAAGACTTTGTCATGTCGTTTACCACTAAGTTTAAAGAATGACTACTGTAAGGCGCATAAAATGCCCGTGGATTCATGTTTTCTATTCTGGCTTGGACCACTTTGGAAGACCTTTCATAGGATCCCTTATCGATCCGTCCTGCCCACTTATGTTCTATAAAGGACAATTGAAAAAGTGCTGACTAATCTGCTTCTAAGATGAACTTCTGCTGTTTGAGACCTGTAGATTTTTCGATTGGTATATAAATCCTTAAATTTCGGCATTTATTGCAATTTCTGACGTTCTTGGAATTTGGATTAGATTTAATAAAAATTAACTAATTATCAGTGGTCATTCGCTCAGTTTTTGCTTGAGCGTCCCGGCATTACAAATCTAAAATTATATAATAATATCGATTTTAATAATCAATTAAACAAGGAATATGGCTTTTATATTGGTTCTGACCGCTCTCTCTAAATGACACATTCATCTACTCTGAGTTGTATTTTCAAAGAGTCTTATCCGGAGTCCTAAAATACTTCAGGATTATGATAGCTTCTTTCCGTCACATTGTTTTAAAAATTCAGTGCGCTCTTATCCATGTTCTCGCCCAGTTTATCTCGTATCTCATATCTTCTGAGACTGTTTACAATTCAAAATGCTTTATTCACATGTATTCGAAAAAAGAATTATTTGGCTAAATTCTACTCCGATATTTCGTTTAGTTTAGGTTAATAAGTCAATAACTTAATTTATTTTTTTGTCTCCACTCGTTGGAGCTTTTTTAAACACTAGTGTTAGGCACAATATATATGTAGATTCGGATAATATTTCACTTCAAGCGTATCCAGTGTTCGTGATGCTCAGCAAGTTGTTAAAGTGGTATATGCATGATAGAATGTCGGTTGTCGTGTGATAGCGGTTCGATTTGCCTGTGCGCCCGATATAACTCACAATTTTCGAGTATCTCACTTATGTACGTGTGGTGAAAAGTCCAACGAAATACTCTCCTCTTATGTTAACTCTTTTTTAAAATTTTTGACAATCATACAGTTCATACTACTATCATATGATATGCTCTCATGAGAAAATTTTAAAATAGAATGTTAATACCTATATATAATCTTTAGGGCTTGAGAATTGTCTATAGACACCTATTATTTCTTGTAATTCACAAGATATAAAGTCTTGTTAAGCATAGGTTCGTTTATGTGTATTTATTAGTTTTCTATATAAGCTAGAGCAAGCAGATTACTGAATACTAATCACAGGAGTTTTTTATATGCCACGTATTACACAAAAGTCAAATCTTCTTTTCATATATATATTTTACTATTCATTTGAATTAAGTTTTTTCTAGTTATATATAACTTATATATTATATAATGAAAGTATCTATCTCAGAAGGAAACCTTTAGCGTACTTTTGGTTATCTCAGCTCAACGATATTCAAATTCATTACATATAATGGAGTTAGTATATATAGAGAAATATATTTTTACTAATTAATATTCTTTTCTATAATCTAGGTTAATATTATTTTCTCTGATCGGTGATACAATATATCTGATCGGATCCAAAAAGAGATGTTGAGACTGCTCTTAATAGTAATCACTTTGTGATAGTATGGCATAGACCTTTCATACTGTATAAATATTATCGCTATTGAACTCAATTAACTCAATAAGTGAGATTTCACATGATTAATTATATATTTGACGTTACCTTCATCGATGTTTGGGTTATAATGACACGTATATAGGGCTGAAGCTAGTATAACAATTAGGTTTATATTGTTGATATTATATATGGTGTATATATATACTATATATACTCACTCACTCTCACTCACTATAGTTTCTATATCTATGTATTATTATATATGTGCAAAAGTATACGCGTAGTAAATCGGTGATCTAGGTATTATAAGTTCATAATTGTGGGATAAGCAAACGGAATTTTTAAGTGCATCTGAAGGTTAATGATATAAAATTATAGTAGTATATGTATATATATATATATATAATATAGTAGGGTGAACCTAGATGAGGTATGTATGGGTAATAAACACTTACAATACCTATAGTATAATAGATATATATATGATATATATATATGTAATATATATAAATACGTGGTAATGACCGTTATATACGGCTGCCCTAAATAGGTTAGGGAAGTATTGGTTATTAGGCTTGTCTTAGTTATGTATATGTTTACTTTGTAGCTTGTGCCTAGAAGTCTTTCGGGGTTTGTGGGGTGGGGTTATGTACCTGACAATAAAGGTACCTTACCGGGTGTAAAGTCACTTATGTTCATATAGTTACCTCCACCCTGATATACTTATATATATATATATATATATTATATAAATATATATATATATATATATATATATATAGATACTAGGTATTAATAATATGATGAACGTGTTCATTTCAAGTGTTACAAGTGCATTTTTTTGCTAATTAATTGAATAAATAATAAATTAAACACAATATTTATTATTAATAATAATGGACAACAACATACAAGTGGAACTTTTAGAGAGTAAAAATTCATGGGGTTTTAAAGTTAATATGAGCCCATTTTTGCACGATTCCTAATGATCATTTACTCCTAAATTATGACTGGGAAACATCCTTAACCAATTCATCTTGATAAAAGAAAAATGATTTTATTTTTTATTGAGTATTACTATTATATCTTTTAATTTTTTTGGGAAAACTCAAAAGTGATAAAAAACTGCTTGCGTTTTTTTTATGAGAAGGTATATAAGTTAGTGTCGATTTAGGTTAATAAGAGGGGAATAATTTTTTTTTTTCGGGCTTTCACAAAAATGGGCAATAAAGTCTATTAACATCAAAAGATGTATATTTTTCAATTGCTTTTTTCAAGTTGAAAAAACGCCTTTATTATGATGTAGTGTAAATGATTAAAGATTAGAGTCTTAGACAACTATATTATATTTCAAATTTTATTATTTCAATAAGATTTTTTTGGACAGAAAATTTTTTAGTATATAATTCTAAATTAGTCTTTCAAAAATTTTATTATGACATCAGTAAAACGTAATCCATATATCAACGTGTGAACTTAAACTCACTATAAATCTTAACTAACATACTAATATTTAAATTCTTATTTAAAAGTAATAAATATCTCGTGCAGTCTGTTAAGGATTGTTATATATGGCAGATATTGTTACCCTCAAATTTATAAATAGAAAAAAATTACTGATTCGTTTTATTTTTTAATGAATATTTTTTTGTAGATTATCTAAATCGTAAATATAAGTTATTAGAGAAGTAACTGTTAATATATTATTAAGATATATATATTTAAACTAGTATGTCAAATTAAAATTTAATAAAGTTATAAAAGTAATAACTTAGTAAAATGATGCACACAAGTTAGAAAGTACTGCTTCTGTAGTTTTTTCAGTAGACTGGCTAAGTAAAAAATATCTTATTCTCAGTTGGGTTCTTGGTGGAAGTGAGGGCTATAGCGACCAACCATATCACGATAATTCAATAAAATAAGCAGTAAATTCGGGGTGAAGTAAAGGAAATAAATGTAAAAGAAACTGGAATATTTTACGTATAGAGAAATTAGCAGCTCCCAAATTTAAGATCTATGATATGTACAAACATCAAAACAATCATCTAGTCTATCACCGTAAATGACAAAAGGTTAATTATTTCTTTAACAGCGACACCATAACACCCTTCAATTTATGGGTTTGATCCCCTAGTAGAGTGTAACTTAAGATGCACTGGTCATAGTGGGCAACACACGAACACCACCGCCAGATACACTCATTTTTCTCTCAGGAGTTAGTATCGCCTCATGGCTAAGACCTACAATTGTCGTTGGTACGAGGATTTGTGTGTACTATTATACCACACAATTAGCGTTTTTCACAAACCTACCAATAATTAAATAGACATCTATGGGAGACAAGAATTCTACAGATTCAAGTTTCTTAGCTCGACTTGTGACGCGCTGCGTTATTGTCGGTCTTCTATCTACAGCGTTACCTTAGTATTGACATGTGTTCATCACTTGAGGTATTTAGCCGATAAGATACCATATTAAATGCACGTTAAGAGTACGTTCAGTTGCACGAGCATTTCTCATAGTAGGAAGTATAAGAGATGAAGTGTGTTGTACTCGCCGCTTCAGGAATTTGATAGCCAGATTTTTGTGTTCTTTACTCGAGATTTCCTTAGTATAAAGTTGTCTCACTGGGGAGTCCTGTTGGCGCGAGTGATGAAGGGGGGGTGGACTAACCCATCACCGAGTGAGTCTAAGCAGTACCTACCCCCTGGGACGAATACATCAGCAATCTCACTACATATTATCGCACATGGAATATTACTCACCCGCTCACTCTCAACTCCGTCAGTATATCCGTCAAACATCAGCTTAGGTCTCTAATGACTAATATAAAGGTGACAAGGTGGGGTTTCCACAGCACCTCCTTCTCCATGGATTCTCCTAAAACCAGCGCTATTAATTACCTTACCGGAGTTTCAAAAAGCAGTGATATGCCTATATCCGAAGCTGAGAGGACTCT
>JABUQX010100666.1:0-15856 GCA_015478945.1 Trachelipus rathkii | reverse complement strand
AATTAGTACACACACACACCACACACACACACACACCACACACTCCACACACACACACACACACACCACACACACACACACAACAAAAAAAAACTTCTCGCTATAGATTATTCCAAAGGTCCATTGTGTAGTGGAAAAACGCCTAAAACAAAATTTAAAAAAATTTATATTAAAAAAAAAAAAAAAAAAAAAATTAAAAAATTTAAAATATAAAAAAAAAAAAATAAAGAAAGTATAAAATTAAAATTAAAAAAAATTACAAAAGAAAATTTAAAAAATTTTAAAAAATGTAAAAAATGTTAAAAAAAATTTAAAATAAAAAATAAAAAAAATTTAAAAAGAGTTCTTCCTTTGTATGAAACTTTCCCCCAAAATAATATCAAAAAAATAAAAAAAAAAAAAAAAAAAAAAAAAAAAAAAAAAAAAAATTTAGAAAAAAAAAAATTTAAATAAAAATTAAAAAAAAAAAATAAAATAGAAAATTAAAAAAAATAAAAATGAAATTTAGTAAAAAATAAAACTTAAAATTAAATAATAAAAGTAAACATAATATTATTTAATTGTAAACATAAAAAAAAATTAAATAAATAGTAAACAATATATGATGTTTTTCAACAAGGAAAAAATTGATAAAATACTTTTATAAATAAGAAAAAAAGATTTGGAAATGAAAGTCAGTCTCAACAGAAAAAACTTATCTTAGCAAATGAAAGTGCAGGTTTATGATATACATTGTAGAATAGAATCAGATATGTAAACAGCAAATTATATATATTATATAAACATAGTAACATCTTTATCAAAGATTCTATTCATGCTCCTAACCATAACTATTGAATGAACTAAGAATAAAGACACAGCAATCACACACACACACACATTCCTCAGGATATATGTAAAACAATAAATTTCACCATTAATAGAAGCTAACTAACAGTCACCAGAACTAAAAAATAATACAACGACAAACCAAGTCCAGAATATACACGAATAGAATGCCTAAGATATGAAAACAGACTCCACAGTATACAAAAGCAGAAATGAACTAAGCATATGCATACAAAAAAACCACCATACTCACACTTTTCATGGCATATGCTATACAATCATGTTATTTATCAAATATAGTAACAATTATTCAAAAATTATCATTATCTTAGCATTCGGTGGTATAATGATTCAAAGTACATCAAATGACACAAACATCACACACACACCACACACACACCACACACACACATCTACTACACAAAACACACCCCGAATAAACCTAGCATTATCAAAAGTTTCCCATGTTAGAAAAATTTAAACTAATTAGAAAAGCGGGCTTTGTTTCCTCAGCCCGAAGGGCGCAGCCTTTCCCTCGCTCGGGATGCGGTATAAGCCCGGTCTTACACCCCTTCGGTTGATGGGTGATCCCCTCGCAGGAGATCACACCCCTTCAAAGGGGCGCATTCCCCTGGGTTTTCTTGTAGGATTTGTGTCTTTAGATACTACTTGAGGACTTTCCACGAATTTGGAAAGTTAGTACTTTTTGTAAATATTACTAGACAATGTCAAATTAACACAACCCTTCTTTCTTACTCAATTGTCAATATTGAATTTCATTCTAAATCTTCAGTCTTTTTATAAAGTTAAAACTAAAATAATTTTTTTGTCCAAATTTGATACATACATATATTGTTTACTATTTTTTTTATGAATTTTTTATTTTACATTTATACTTATTTGATTTAATTCTTATTAATTTATTTTATTTTTCAGGAAAGCAGGAAAGGGTCACATACTTTTTTTTACTGCTATTTTTCATTTTTATTTTTATTTTTATGAAAATTTATTTTTTCTAACTTTTTCGATCATCAGTTTTTGTTTGCATTAACTTTGTTATAATTTTTTATATATTTTAGATTTTTTAATTTTTTTAGCTCACTCCATAATCCCTGGTTAGATTCTTTTGTAATTTTATTTTTGAAACAATAAACAGACTTCTCCAAATCAATTTTTTTAATTTTTTTTAATTTTTTCTTTAATTTTTTAATCAACAGGAACTTTGTTAATGCGAGCAGTTTATTCGTGTTGCTGTGAGTTGTGGTGTCGTGCTGAGTTAATGTGTGTGTGTGTGTGGTGGTTTCACTTTTGCGTTGTGTGTATCATTTATTTCTTAGTTCCATCTGACAATAGTAGGTATAGGATATTGATAATTCTTTTGATAAATTGTTACTATTTAATGTAAAAAACATTTGATATGTCAAAAATTATGCATGAAAACAGTTGTAGTAGTTGACGTTTTTGTATGCTATTCTTAGGTTACTTTTACTGTTGGTTAAGTGGGAACTTCGTTACATTTGTTTCAGCCAGTTTATTCACGTGCTTAATGCTTATGTTAGTGTTCGTTGTACATTATATTTATTCTTAGTTCTTAGCTTTATTAGTGAAAACTTTATTAGGTTAGCATATATCCTGGTGTTGTGTTGGTGTGTGTGTTGGTGTGTGTGGTGTGTGTGTGGTGTCATTTATCTTAGTTCATACGAATAGTTTAGTTTGGACATTGCATAAATCTTTGATAAAGTTTACTATGCCGTATAAAATATCATTACTGTTACATATCTGTTGTTCTGTTCTAACATGTACCATTATCGTCAATTGCATGCATCTTTGCAAAGAAACCCATTCTTTCTAAATATGTTGAAAGACTGACATTTCTATTTGTCAAATTTCATTTTCTCTTTTATAAAACCGTTAACTAATATAATTTTTCTTAAGTTGAAACATACTATATTAATTATCTTTCATAATTTTTACTTTTACATTATAGCTTGTGTTCATTATTTTATTATTTAATTTTTATTTCTTATTTTTTATTTAAATTTATTTTTTATTTTTTTATTATTTCTATTTTCATTTTTTATTTTTTTATTTTTAAAAATAGGAGTTTCTAACTTTTTTTTTTTTTATTTTTTTTTTTTTTTGTTAAGTTATTTTGCATTTATACTTTGTTTATATTTTTATTTATTATTTAATTTTCTTAAATTTTTAATTTTTTTAATTTTTTAATGTTCTTTTGTAAGTTATTTTGCATTGTATACTTTGTTTAATTTTTTTTTTTTAATTTTTTAAATTTTTTTTAATTTTTTAATTGTTTATTTTCTAACATGAACTTGATTAATGCTAGCAGTTTATTCGTGTGTGTGTGGGTGTGTGGTTTTTTATTTTTGTGCTGTGTGTGTGTGTGTGCTGTGTGTGTGGTCATTTATTCTTAGCTCTACAATAGTTAGGTATATGATATGATAAATCTTTATAAATTATCTATTTAAGTTGCTAAAATTACAGTGATGAGTAAAGATTATGTATTGAAAAATAGTGTGAGATGTGACGTTGTTATCTATGTTAGTTACGTTACTGTTGTTAAGTGTGAACTTTGTAAGTGTTAGCAGTTTATTCGTCTTAAGGTTTGTTGTTTCGTCGCTACATTATTATTTTATTCATATTTAGTAGCTTTATTGATGTGGAAACCTTATTAAGTTAGCATATATTCCTGGTATGTGTGGGGTGTGTGTGTGTGTTGTGGTGTCGTATGTGTGTGAAATGTGTCAATTCTTAGTCCATTACAATATGTTAGTTAGGACATGATATAATCTTTGATAAATGTTATTATCGTTTATAATATAATATTCATACTGTTTACATAAATGATGGTAGATAGGTTTCCTCTATATCCTAAAGCATCATCTTGTACAGGATATTACCAATCTTTATAAATGTGTAAACTTACGTTTCTGATTTCGAATTTCCTTTCTCTGTAAACTTAACTAACTATAATTTTCCCTAAGTTGAAATCATACATATATTGTTACTATTTTTATCATTTTTATTTTACATTTATACTTGTGTTTTAATTTTATTATTTTAATTACTCTTATGTTTATTATTTATTTTTTATTTTTTTATTTCATTTTATTTTATTTTATTTTTATGAAAATTTTATTTATTCGGACATTTTTTTTTTTTTTGCTGCAAGTCTTTGATTATAGTTTGTTAATTTTTTTTATTAAATTTTTTTTTTATTTTTCTGTAATTTAAGTTCTTTTGTTATTTTACCTTCCGATTTATAATTTGTTAATTTTTTTTTTTTTAATTTATTAATTTTTTTTTCTTTTTTATTTTAGAAAGTTTCTAAAATGTAAATTTGATAACCAAGTGTGTGTGTGGGTGTGTGGTGTGTGTGTGTGTGTGTGTGTGTGTGGTGTGGTGGTGTGTGTGCGTGCTGTGTGGTGTGTGTGTGTTGTGTTTGGTGTGTGTGTGTGCGTCATTTATTCTTAGTTCATGACAATAGTTAGGTTAGGATATTGGATAAATCTTAAAATTGACTATTAATTAAATTAGTAAAAAATAACATTGATATGGTTGAAAAGCCATGAAAATGTGAATATTCTACTTTTTGTATGCTATGTTAGTTACTTTACTGATGTAAAATATGGAACTTTTGTTAATGTTAGCAGTTATTCGTGCTTAAGGTATGTTAGGTTGTCGTTGTACTTATTTTTTATTCAGTTATACATTTTAGCTTGATTAGTGTGAAAACTTTGTGATCGTTCAGCATATACTCGTTACCAGTGTATTAAAGAACTTGAATTTGTCATGTATGTTTATCCAAAAAATTATACTCGAAAATGTGACTTGAATCAATAATCAATATATCAATAGATCACAACTGGCCAGGAGGGTGGCGGAATGGGATTGGATGGTGGTTGACTACTGATTTTAACTGTTAGGGTAGTAAAAACATAAAATTTTAGTAAAACAATTGACCTTAATCAAAGACAATCAGATCACATTGGACAGAGGTCTGGGATGGTGGCTGATTGTTGTTTTATTTACTGATGTTACGCTTATTAGGGTATGAAAAACTAATATTTGGAATTATAACATTAAAAAGTGTAAGAAAATTTATTTATTATTTATTTTTTTATTTTTTTCTTATGTTTTATTATCATATATTTTCGAATTCTACAGACCCTATAACCTATATAAACACCATTAAATCAATAGAAACACTCTACCTTCCTCTAACCGTCACATGATCCATTTCCCCGCGAATAGAATCGTTATTCCATTCTTCGATTAGAAACACTCTTCTTTCCATTCCTCCTTTTTCCTCCTTCTTCCTCCTTTCTTCTGCTTCCATTCTTTTCTTCTTCTTCCTCTTTTTTCATTTCCATGCATTTCTTCTTCTTTTTTCAACTATACCCCCCTCCGCGGGGTCTCGGACTCAGAACCAAAATTCAACTCCAAACCTCCACTCCCGAATCCGACTCCTCTATCCTGTCTCTTTCAATCTTCTAAGATTCAATTTAATTTTTAAAGGGGGTGTTATGTGTGCGCGGCTCGCCCATGAGCGTAATCTCGGTCTCTACGAGATTACGTCATCACGCTCGAACCTAACCTATTTAGGCCTAATCTTGGCTTTCTCAATCACCCACAAGGGCGTAAGCCGCAATATTCCATATCGACCCTCGCGGGGCACCCCCCTCATATATACATTCCCACCGACTGAAATTACACGGTTTCATGCTTTAACCCATAATAGCTATATTCCAGGCATAAAATAGATCAGCTTATTACTTTTGAGAAAAAGCTGTAGGCGGCCCGGATGCTCTGTCACTACAGCGATTAATCGAATGTTAATTATTGTAATTATTTCTTTCGATTATATTTTTTAATGAAAAAACCAATCCATGCACGTAGAAGACAGTTTAAACATCAAGTATAGGTGAGAGTCATCACATAATTCGATTACGAATATCAAAAATGATTCTATCATCATTGAAAATACCTTCGAGGAACCAAAAAGGCCCACTTTTGGGTGCTCCGCGCCCCTTTAGGGGTCTAAACCTCCGAAAACGGTCTTCCAGCCTTGAAAATGCATCGTCGCCCTCGAAAGCAATGTCTTTACATGCAAACCTTCAAAAAACCAAATGAATGATGGAAATTTCCATATCAGCTCCTACATGACTGGAATCCAAACCCTCTCAGAAATACTTGGTTTCAAGTCCCTTCGACGTCAGGGCTTCCAATGGGAAAATCCCGTAAAATCCTCCGGATTGGGCTTCTTGACCTGAATTAGACAAAACGTTACAAAAAATACTCTAAAATGCAAAAAAACTGCCAAAATAATGCTATAAAAAGGTCAAATTTAACGGATTATGTTGCCAATTTAGCGACAAATCTGGCAAAGCGCTAAAAAATGTGAAGCAAAAATTTCTAAAAAAATGGTTAAAAATTAGTAAAATGAGAAAAATTAACGGATTAGGGTGCCAGATTTAGCGACAAATCTGGCTTCTGCTAGTTTTCCGTCAGTTTCTAACCCCTTACTACTACTACTACTACTACTACTACTACTACTACTTACTACTAATAATAATAATAATAATAATAATAATAATAATAATAATAATAATAATAATAATAATAATAATAATAATAATAATAATAATAATAATAATATCAGAGAGATGGATAGAGCTGAAGAGCTAATAAAATTAAGAGCCCGATTTCCAAATTATTAAATTTTTAATTTCGTTGTTGCAATTTCTTTACATTTTATTTGTTTCTTCAAAGAAATTGGATATTGTTAGTATATTAGTATAATTAAAGCCTACTTATCTTAAATATATATATTTATGTAACTGACTTATTATTAACATAAATATTTATTATTTTCAAACTATTACAACTTTCTTAACAAACAATTTGCCTATATCCACAAGCATCAACTCAAAATCTTATACCTTTGAAAACAAATTTATTGGAGTTAATAAATAATACGTGAATAAAGTTAAGAAAAAATATTAGACAACTGATCGGTCTGTGGCAGGGTGTTTGAAGATAAAGGGCGAAAGTATTTGTTAATAATATTTTTTATTAATTTTAATTTAATACAATGGTTTTAGTATTATGATGAAGAACCAATTGTGGGAAAAATGGCACAAGTTTTAAAGTTTAAAGACAAATGCATGTTTTTGATAAACAAAGTCTAGATCCTTGTGTTTAATATCCCATTCCTCTCAAGCCTTGCCCAAATGTATAATTTTCAAAGGCCATCTAAATTACTCAGTTAAGAATTTAAATTTATAATTTAAATATTTTCTAACAGGAGGAAGAAATGTGGTAGAATTAATGCAAACAAAAGCATTTAAAAGAATTAATGCCAGATTCGATTACAAACCAATTCCATTGTGCCCAAAAGCCTTGCCTCCAAGCGAGGAGTACTTCGAGTGTTTAATGAGGTTCAACACAGGAGTAGGCCTTCATTCATGCGGGACTGCTAAAATGGGACCTACAAATGATCCAAATGCAGTAGTTGACCCTGAATTAAGGTAAATCATAGGGTATATAATTAATATATAATGATATATATATACTATATATTATATATATAGATGCTATATATATATATATATTTTATATATACATATCTATATAATATAGATACCAATATATAATATTCATACATATATAATATATAGTATATATAATATATATATATATATCAGTGATGGGCGAATCCGAATCCGGATTCGGATTCGAATCCAAAGATGCTTGCTGGATTCGGATTCGGATTCGAATGCAAAGATGCTTGCTGGATTCGGATTCGGATCCAAAGATGCTTGCTGGATTCGGATTCGGATTCGGATTCGCATTTCCACACACACGGGATTCTGGATTCGGATTCGAATCACAGGTGTGGATTCGGATTACGCGCATTCGAACATTTTTACACATACGGATTCGGATTTTGGAGCTCGATTCCGAATCCGGATTCGAATCCGTGTCTATTTTTTGTTTTCTACAGGATGTCAAAAAAATCATCAAATATAATAAAAAAATAAACCGCAAACTTAGAATAAATTGCATCACCATTTAGAAGCCAATCACAGGAGTGCTGTGAAGAGCAAGTCAGCCTGTATAGTTTCTATTATTATTGGGCTTTAATCGTACCTATAAGAGAATAGAGTATACTCTTGGGAACATTGGAAAAACTAATAAATTTATAGAGAATATGTTAAAAAATTAATTTTAATTTTTTAATAGGATGTTATGTAATTATGAAATAGTTAATAAATTTCAATATTAGTTAATGAACTTTTTAAAAAATTATAAAAGCAAGCTTAGAATTAAATTCAATTTATAGCCAGTTAAAAGCCTATAGAAAATATACACCTACACAACAAATTTTAATTTTTTTCTTTCCTTTACATGAAATATGTGATCTTATAAGCAAAATTGCGTTGTTTACATTTATGGAAATCAAAAAGCTCCTATCACGTTACCGTTTTTTCTTGTAGACACACTGCTTCTATATATTGACATATGTTACATAGAATTTGTAACGAGTGTTCTTAATTCATTATAGCAGCACACAATACACATGATTTTTCGGTCGTTTCCTTTTGTAGCATCTGTTGCGTGTGTCCCTGATCAAGAGACAGCAATATCCAAGCTACTTTTTCATTCCGTTGCCAACTGAAAACGTTTTCAAACATAGAGATGTTCTGGTGAAACCTTTCACCATGCTCATCATTCACTGAGGCTAGTTTGGGGGGGGGAGAAAGAAGTCCGAGTCCATGAAGTGTAGTTTTAAAAACATATTGCAACCTATTTCACGAAAGCAATCCACCATGTAACGTAGAAGTACGGTCATAGTTTATCAGCTTCCTCATTTCCAAGGGAACCTGGAATCAACTGATTTTAGGAGGCGTGGGGAGGGGGGTTGTCTAAAAGACAAATTTCCTTGAAAAGTGAACTAGAAAAAATACTTAATTGGGGGCTAATAAAAACAACTTCATTTATCTTTGCCTCACTTAAATTAACACCATAAACTATTAGGGATAACACATTCTTTTAAAAACTTTTACAAAATTTTCATCAAACCAGTTATAAGTGCAAAGGATGGAAGAAAGACCAAAACTGCGGATTCACACAGTGGTTTATGTGATAATGCTTTTGGTCCAGGATTGAAATTTGTCTTGAGGCCACTTTTTTCGACGTAGTGATTTTTGCGCTGCTACCAATTTGCAGAGGAAGGCAGACGGATTTGTGTATCCCTGTTCATTGCCTGTTCATCTTCCAATGACCTTGAAGTCCACACAAATGTGCCCATTTAAGTTCTGTACTCAAACTAAGGTAAGTATAGACTCATAACTTCGTACGTTCCTTTGTTATTGTAGGAATATGCTACAGGAACCTATGAAAAACTTTACTTGCATGCGCATTATGGAAACCTAAGGAAACTAGTTTCCCACACACAAACATTATATATATATATAGAATATATATATATAATTATTATATATATATATTATAATTATATATATATATATATAATAATATATATATATATATATATAATATATATATAATATATATAATATATATATATATATATATATATATATATAATACTATTATATATACTTATATACTATATATATTATATATAATATATATTATATTATATGATATATATATATTATATATATAATATATATATATAATTACATATAAATATAAATATATATATATATTATAATATATATTATTATATATATATATATATAATATATATATATATATCAATATATATGTATACCATATACTATATAAGTATATACTAACTATATAATATATAAGGCATATTGTAGATTGTGATCAGTAACTTGGCGAGGTTTTCTATGCGAGTACGTTGAGCCAGTTTTTTCGTTAGATTTCGCGTTGGTCGAATCTCTCTCTCTCTCTCTCTCTCTCTCTCTCTCTCTCTCTCTCTCTCTCTCTCTTCTCTCTTCTCTCTCTCTCTTCTCTCTCTCTCTCTTCTATTAAATATAATATAATAAATTATATCTATATATATATATAATAGATATAATATAATATATATATATATATACTATATATATAATTATATACTATATATATGTTATATATATTATTATATAATATATATAGACTATACTATATATATATATAATATATATATATTATAATATTATATTATATATATATAATATATTAATATATTATATATATTAGTATATATTATATTTATACTATTATATATTATATAATTTATATACTATATATAGATATATATATATATTATATATATTATATATATTATATATATATATATAGTAATTAATATAAATATAATAATAATATAATATATATTACCACTACTTAATATTATAAGTATTTCTTTTAATTTTTGTTTCAGTTTAGGCATAGGTTATGTTATGGTTAAGCTTAAGTCAAGTTAAGTTGTAGTTAGGTTAGTTTAAAACTTAGTTACGTAAGTTAAAACCTAGCCTAGCCCTAACTACACTAACTATAACTTAACTCAAACCTTCGTCAAGAGTTTACAAAAATTTCATCAACCAAGTTAATGTGAAGGTGAGAAAGACAAACTGCTGATACACCAAAGTAAGGTTTATGTGATACTGTGTGGTCCAAGGATTGAAATCATTGCCTTTTGAGGCCAACTTTTACGAAGTAGTGAATTTTACTCGTCACGAGCTGAACATTGCAACAGCGAGGCGCAGAATTTTGTGTATCCTTTTTCCATGCCTGTTAATGTCAATGACCTATCAGGTCCCACAAATGTGCCATTTAAATGTTCTGTACTCACTAGTTAAGTAAAGGAACTATAATCGTACTTTTTTTTTGTATTGTAGAATAGCTACAGGAACAGACGAAAACATTATTGGTATATATAGCAGCACTGCCCTTGAGGATACGTTTAGAGAATTATTAAACAGGATTTCAACCTGCTAATTTTATGTCATGTTCCCAATTGCCCGTTCCAATAGGCCCATGTAACAAACACAGCATATCAATTCCATCTTTTCTGAGCCAAAATAGTTGCAAAAACTGTCTTGTCTGCCTCTAAATGAGTCTAATGTTTACACCTGTCTCTAATAAATTCCAGCCCTTAATCCTAGAAGCCAGCAATTCTAAGTCTGTTGTGAGAGCTTTAGATCTCGTACAATATCGTTAAGCTCCTCTTGTGTGATTCATGATGTGGACATGTCATAGATGTTGATGGTTCAAGTCAGGATCTTGATACTTTGTGTCATGATCGGAGGGATGTCATCCTCTGAGTTAACAGTAAATTCATCGACAGGAAGATATTCTGATGAGGAACCTGCGACACATGCCGGTGTGTAGGTTGAGGCATACTGGACACCAATGTTTGGAATTTTGAAGAGAGAGCACCTGCACATTTCTCAAACAGAATTTAAGCAATCCGCTACGTGATTGTCGTTCACGCCAAATCAAAGTAAGGCTACAGCAAATTTTATCGGCTTACGTTTTCTCTTTACCAGTTTTCTCAGATTCCTGGACGTAATTGCAGTTGCATATGGACCTAGGACTTCCTGGTCCACAACTTTACATCCAAAGTACAATTCAAATTCATAAGCCTTTCTAACTAATGGTGACAGGCTACTTTTTTGCGTTTTAAAATGTAAGTTCTCCACACACATAACAAAATAGGTTAGAGCTATTTTTACACTGACGTGCCCCCCCCCCCCCCCCCCCCGTGCCCTTATAAATACTTTAAATACTTTAATACTTTTGTTTATAATAATTTATTTCCTATTATTATTATGTTATAGCAAAATTATAATTTCGAATATAAACCTGGAAATAGAAATAATATATATATATATATTATATATATTATATATAGAATATAATATATATATACTATATATATATATATAATATATATATATAATATATATTATATATATATATATATATATATATAGTATATATAGTATATAATATATATATATACTATATAATTACTCATATAAATTACACATATAACCTCACAATATCCAAACCATACTTAACAACATACAAAAGTACGTGGAGGAAACATCTGCTAACAAGAAATGGGAAATGGTGTAGTTGCCAAATTTGCCAATTCCACCAATTTGATACGTAGTAGACAAAAAATAAGCACGATCTGTTCTTTTCATGCAAAAATATAAAAGCAAACACATAATTTTCATCGTGAAGGACTTTTTCCTGTTGCACGTTGTATTTAATTAATTATATATATACTTTAATAATATATATATGATATATATATATATTATATATATATATATATATACTATAATATTATAATATATATATATATATATACTAATAATATCATATATATATTATATATATATATATATAATATACAGGGTGATTCCAAAATTATGGTAAAAATTTTTGGTAAACTGATAAGAGAGCAATAATAAAGGTAAATAGTTATTATAAAGGATGACGTACTCGATGCCTTAGTTTTCCCGTCTGGCTTTTCTGTATGTGTTTTTTACTAATATTTGTATCTACGAAACCAAGCAAGTTACAAACTCTAAATTTTACAATGCGGACGTTAAAGTATTTGAGAAACGAATAACTCATTCGGAATAGGTGTAAATAGACTTTTATTATTGTATGATAGGTTTAATTTGTACAACATAAACATACTGTTTATAAAGCACCTACAAATGATACCATAAGACTAAAGAAGATGTTAAAATGACTCGTTGTTCCAAATGCACGCGTCCAGGCGTCGTTTTCATCGATTGTCGGATCGATTCAAAAATATTCAGGAGTCTGTTATGAACGTTTCAATTTCCGTCATAATCCAGTAATCGTTAGCTAGGTCTTCAACGGCTGTCGATTGAGAAGAGTTATTGACTAGGGTCTTAAATTCCCCAAAGTAATAATCCAAAGGATTTTGGTCTGGTGACCTCTCTGGTCACGAAACTGGCCACCCCGACCTAGGCCATGATTGGGAAAGGTCATCATTCAGTGTTACCGACTGCCAGATAAGTGTGCAGGATCCCATCGTGCATTAAACCAGTTTTGGCACAACTCGAAGAGGTACATCATCAAACAAGGTACGGGAGCTCATGTTTCAAAGTTTAAATAGTTATGCTATAAGCCTGGGAGGAGCATCGACATAGTACATGATCACTGTAAAATTCTCTGCCTAAATTTTTTTTGAAAGCTGATGTTGAGAACGATTCTGGTTTAATGCATGAGCCGATTCTCCTGTCTCCCCAAATGTTCGTTATAAAACGTTAACGATAGCTTCTGTAAAAGTGAGCCTCGTCGGGGGTAAAATAAAACTTCGTTAAAGTTGGGTCAATACATTTGTTCAAAAACCATTGGCAAAGTAAACAAACCGCAGGTAGCTAGTCAACGTGGCCACTAGAGTATGCACCTGAATGGACGTGGTACTGGTGTAACTGTTGCTCGTGTAAGTAGTATAGGGTGCACAACTAAACTGGAGTGACAATTCTTCGCGTTGCTCTTTTAGGATGCTCAGAAATTTTATAAACACTAATTCTTCTAAATGAACAGTCCTAGTAGATCGGGTCTGCCTGCATTAGTGTGCTCTTTGGACTGCAATATCATCGTTCAGAAGGCTTTGATGAATAGTGGCAAAAAAAACCTTGCGCTTGGAAAAATTCGGTTGGATATTTCTCTCGGTACAAAACGTCTTCCTGCAGAACTACTTGCAGACGTAGCCATCTTATACATAGATGCATAGCTAGTTCAGAGTATGAATACACGTGGTAAATACGTTCCATATTCAATAACCGAAAGAAACACGTAAGAGACACACCACAGTCAATGAGTTACTTTGTAATGATGAACAAAACAGACAATGCTTATTGTATAAGTATTTGGTTGTTTGCGTTCACAATGTGCTGAAATGTTTAATAGAAAGAGTAGCTGTTTGTGGAAGAGTTGTTAATTATTTAAATGAGAATGTTTTCCAATTACTAAAAATTTACATTCTCCCATTATACTGCATTGAATTTATTAAAATGTTATACCATTTGATCCTGCGTACAACAATAGATATTCTTTCTATCCTTAACATTTTTAAACCTAAAACCTCTTCTCCAATGTCAGCACCAAAACATTCAATATGCGCTATATTTAGATTTCTCTTCGCACTACACACATCAGTACTCATCCCAAATATATGGTTTGTAACCTACTGTTTTTCGTAGATAAAATATTTAGTTAAAACACATTCAGACAAGAAGGAAAACTAAGAACATGTACGTATACTCTTCTATTAGAAATTTTACCTTATTTTGCATTCAATCATGTTACCGAAACATTTCTACCATACATTGAATCACCCTACATATATATAATAATTAAGTGCTCTTAATAATCTTTTAAATTTATTATTATTTATAAATAATTATTTTTTTATATTATATTTAAATATTTAATTATAATAATCATATTATATATATATTAATATATAATATTTATAATATATATATGCTATAGTATCATGTATATTTATAGTAGGATATAGATAAAATATAATATATATATACTATATATATATACTATACTATCATATATATATATATATATATATTATAACAGAAATTGCTTTATATATCCATTAAATATTTAGAATGACAAACCCACAGCTTTCGCTCTTATGTAAATTATTTTAAAAGTTTATGCTGTATTACAAAAAAAAAAAAAAATGTTACTCTCAGTCTTGGGGTTAGAATATATGAAAAGGGAATTTATTTTTTTGAAAATAAATTTTTTTTTTTCCCGGGGCGATTTTTTTTTTTCCCGGGGATTTCGAATCCGAATTCGGATTCGGAATTACAAGCTGATTTTACAAATGAATTCGGATTCAGGCATGGATTTCCGAGAATTTCCACACACACGGATTCGGATTCTAATCCAGAAGAGTACTAGGATCGGATCGAATTACAGGATTCTGGAACATTTCCACACACACGGATCAAGATTCGGAAATTCAGATATCGAGAATCCAAAAAGTTGCGCAGAGTCACCATCACTAGATAATATATATAAATAATATACAGAAATACATTAAAGATATATAATATATTAATATAATTAATTATATATATACTATAGTCATATATATATATATATATAATATATAAGATAAAATATAATCTATAAGTAAGTATTACTATATATATATACTAAATATATATAATATACAGATAGCGTATTCCCAGAGCGAGGGGTACCAGAGAGGGCCATGGCCCCCAACTCCCGAAAATTTTTTAGAAACTAAGCATTATTAATTATCAATACGTTGATAACATAAAATCCAGAGGATTAAATTAATTTAAAACAATATACATGTATAATATAATATAATATTAATCTAATTTTTTTTTAATATAAGTATTTAAGCTTTGGAAAATATGAATATATTATAATATAAATATTAATACATTAGCAATAAAAAATATATAGCATATATATAACTATATAAATATATTATATAATATATAATAAGAAATATAAATAATATAGTATAATATATAATAATATATAATAAAGAACACGGCAATCACTGAGAGAACCTCACACTCACGTGACTGAAAAACAAATCCCCTGGATAACTCCAACCCTGGATAATATAATATTATTATAATACCTAGTACTATTAGATATATTATACTATTAAATAGCTAAGCGCATCATCAGCTATAAGTAAATAATATATTATAAATAAATATACTATAAATATATAAATATACAGATATAATAAATATATTTATATATATATATATAATAAATAATACGTAAAAGTATTATATTATATATAAATATAATACTATAAAATAATATTATATATAATAATATATAATATAATAATATATATATATAAATAACATAAATATATAAATCGTTATTTTAATAAAACATTATGACGTAAAATGTATTTCTTTATAATAATTAAGTATAAATTTCTATGTCA
>JABUQX010100665.1:5000-11353 GCA_015478945.1 Trachelipus rathkii | reverse complement strand
TATATACTACGTAATAGAATATGTCTTTATCATATGATAATAGTAGTATAGTATACTATACTACATATTATATAGTATATACTATATATATATATGATTATATATATATATATAAGTATATATATAGTATAATACTATATAAATAATATATATATATTATATAATATATATGTTATATATCAGATATAATACTCTAATATACTATATATATAACATATATCAGTAGTAATACTAATATATAGCTCCGGACGTATTGATACTACTTATATATATACTAATTACACCTATATATACCTACTATGCATATAGTAAGTATACCATATAACGTATACATGCTATATATAATACGTATATTACAATAGTAGTAAGTATACTATATAATATAATATACTATTATAAAGTATTTATATACTATATATCATATATATATATACTATATATATACACTATATATACTATATAATATATACTAATAATATATATATAGTATACTATATATATATATAATATATATAATACCCTAAATATATTTATTATATGAATATATAGTATAGTATATATAATATATATATATAATAAACGTATACAAATTATATATATACTAATATATCAATATAATATCATATACTAGTAATAGTAGATTATATATATATAACATATATACGTATACCTTATAATATTTTATTAAAATATCAGTTTATATTACAAATATAATATAGCTAGTATATTTGCGGTATACTAATATATAAATAAGGCTATATATATATATACTATATAATATAGTATATATATATATATAATGAGGCTACATATATATATATAGTATATATAATATAGATATATATAATTTATAAGATTTTTATATATATAAATAGATAATAATATATATATATATATAGTAGATATAATGTAATATTTGGGCATATATATAAACAAATATTGTTCTTTTTATTCTATATTTCTATTTAGAAAGATACATAGTTCATTTATTCTATATATCTATTTAGAAAGATACATTGACTTGATTATAGTGATTGAGGTGCTAATAAGCAGTGTATTAAATTTTGTAGCGTGGTAGCTGTTAGTTATATTATATCAGTATATATATATATATTTATACTATAGCTAGTATATTCCGCCGTACTATATCAGGCGCGGTTTAGAAGCAGAAGCAGCAGGCAGGCCTGGCCTCTCTAAAAAAAAATAAAAATAAAAGCACCAAATAGGGTAATGAAAATTTGATGAAAACTCTATAATGGCAAGCGATATCCATATACACTACAATCAGCTAGGGTAGGGTGATGCCCTAATATTATACATTTAAAGAATAAATAATTTTTATTTATAACGGGATTTTGCTAAAAAGCGCACACGAGGATGTAATAGGATCGAGGAATTTCGATCTATGTGGCCTCCATAGAGATGCGTAATGTATAATGCTTTTCACAAACACTGTGTCATTGGCCAGACGGCCTAAAAGAAACCCTTCATCCTCTATTTTGTCTATACTTTTGAGCGCATTTTTTCCACAAGGGCCTCCATTTCGAACACGTCATGAAATAACTCCTCCACAGATTGGGCAACTCTACTCTCATAGAAATAAGCAGTTAGCCGCTTCATGCCAAGCATTCAATGATGCTGAAAGCAAAATCAGAGAAAACTTTTTTCGTTAATTAATTAAATAAAACTTACATGTAACTCTAAGTGAGTAGTATTATATCATATACTATAAGTACTATAGCGGTACTAATATCATATACTGCATATTACTATATATACTCATACGCGTTATGTATAGTATAAGTACTTACTAGTAATAATCTTATACTAGTATATATACGAATAAATAAATATACTCATAGACTATTAATAACATATCTAAAAAACCGCCTATAACGATAGGTACTTAGCTAAAAGATACATCACCGCTCCATAACTATACCCGCAGCCGCGCCCCTACATATATAGCCTCAGTACTCATAACCTGCGAAATACTATCCACCCTAGTACTATATACACGCACTTAGTCATATATCAAGTATAATACTACCGCTACGAACGCCGCCGAACTCACGACAACATAATACTAGTATATCACTCACGTACGTATAGCTATATATATATGATTCACACATGGAACATCCAAAACCCTCCAAAACCCCCAAAACCCCAAGACACCCATTACTCAATCACCTCCAGTATATAGGTCATATAAATAGAGAATTAAAGAAGATAACAATATGAGCACTACCTTTAGCTCTTCATGAGTTGACCACATATAGAAGCGAGATATAGAGAAGAATTTAAAAACGCTCTCCAATTCCAATTAGACGACTCACTCTCTTATTACCTCACATCCTCAATATTCGTATCCAAGACTGGCAAACTTGGTGACTCATTGCAAAACACATTATACAATTAAAGATGTTCTCTAAAATAATGGAGCGTTTACCTACAAACCTCATTAAATAATTCACGTATTATAATAATTTAGTACCTCAACTATTCCAAAGTATATACAATATAAAAATATATATCAATGACATAACATCACCAAAATCATTTAAAAAACACATACAAAAATTTCATCAGATACATATCCTCCGATACCCTTTATTCATAAATAGTAAGTATCGATGCAAGCCTCTCAAAATACTAACACTCCTTACTATCAGACACGCATCAACTCCTCCCATAAAGATAGAATATTCATCTAAAATATAGCACACCAATTCTTTATCTTAAAAAACTAAATAACAATACGTCTTCTCTCTTAAAAGCTCTCCTAAATATTTTTTTCAAGATTAATTACTACTCTAATACAATACTCCAGATCTGCTCCTGTAAATCCTGCATTATTTCATTCGATTCGCCTTATATCCTCTATATAAATCTATTAATTATTATTCATTCACTACTTCTATACTACTCTACTCCTCCTAATAATAACATCTCTGACGAAGTGATTACCTCTACTACCTAATTCTATTCCACTCTCAATAATCCCAACTCTCTACAAAAGTAACACTATAAGCAACTACTTCCACTGTTCATTTGGGATAGCTGCACACAATGTTTTTTAAGTGAGCCACACGCTGCACAAGAAACGTCCTTATCGTTTCCTGTCTACACATCAATCTCTAAATCACTGCCTCTTAGTTCATTTTAGAATTTTCATAAAACTAAAAAAATTGCGAAAAAAAGAAAAAGTACAGCGGCTTTGACATTTAATGAATTTGTTCTGAAGAAAGACTGATTGTGTTACTTACGCTAAGCGACAAGCGTATGTCCATTCAGCGGTTGGTAACTTAATAAGATCTTAGTCTCCAAATGTTTCACTTCTTAATAATCGTTCATCGTTGTAAGTTGTAACTGCGAAGTTGGATGAATTAACGAGCACAGTAGTAAAATTTAATTAGAGAGAAATCATAAATAAAATCAGTTTATATAATATGAAGTAATCCTAACACCAATAAACTAGTCTATATTCCTAATAATAATAATAAGTAATAATAATAATAATAATAATAATAATAATAATAATAATAATAATAATAATAATAATAATAATAATAATAATAATAATAATAATAATAACAATAATAATAATAATAATAATAATAATAATAATAATAATAACAATAATAAAATAATAATAATAATAATAATAATAATAATAATAATAATAATAATAAATTTAACACTAATATTAATACTACAATTATACTGATAATAATACACACACACACACACACAATAATACTGACAAAAATAATAATAATATGAAAGCACAACAGTGGCTGATTAAATGGCTCATAATAAAGAATAATAAATAATAATAATAATAATAATAATAATAATAATAATAATAATAATAATAATAATAATAATAATAATAATAATAATTAGTAATAATAATAATAATAATAATAATAATAATAATAATAACAATAAGAATAATAATAATAATAATAATAATAATAATAATAATAATAATAATAATAATAATAATAATAATAATAATAATAATAATAATAATAATAATAATAATCATTTATTATTTAATAATAATAATAATAATAATATTAATACTAATAATAATAATAATAATAATAATAATAATAATAATAATAATAATAATAATAATAATAATAATAATAATAATAATAATAATAATAATAATAATAATAATAATAATAATAATAATAATAATAATAATAATAATAATAATAATAATAATACTATAATAATAATAATAATAATAATAATAATAATAATAATAATTTAATAATAATAATAATAATAATAATAATAATAATAATAATAATAATAATAATAATAATAATAATAATAATAAGAAGATAATAATAATAAATAAGTGAACAACAAAACAGAATAAGAAGAATATTAATAATGTAATAGTAATAATGATAATAATAATAATAATAATAATAATAATAATAATAATAATAATAATTTCTAAGACTACTACTACTACTACTTCTACTACTACTACTAATACTACTACTACTACTTAATAATAATAATATAATAAATAATAATAATAATAAGCTCAATAATAATTTATTAATTCTAATTATCCTAAGATATTAATAATAATAATAATAATAATGTCAATAATATTAATATTAATACATAATAATAAATAATAATAATAATAATAATAATAATAATAATAATAATAATAATAATAATAAGGACAATATTAGTGATGATAAACTAACTTGATCTTATCACAGATAATAATAATAATAATAATAATAATAATAAATAATAATAATAATAATAATAATAATAATAATAATAATAATAATAATAATAATAATAATAATAATAATAATAATAATAATAATAATAATAATAATAATAATAATAATATTAATAATAATAATATTTATGATGATGATAGTAATGTGAAAACTATTAATACTAATAATAATAATAATTCTAATAAATAAAATAAATATATATATATATATATATATATATATGAGATAGAGTATAGATATAGATATATATATATATATATATATATATATATATGTTATATATATATATATATATATATATATATATATATATATATATATATATATATATATAAGAGTTTATATTATTCTTATTATTATATATATATATATATATATATATATATATATATATATATATATATATATATATATATATATATATATATATATATATATATATATATATATATATATATATATATATTACCCACTGATTACGAGAATAATAAAAAATCCGTTGAAAAATTAGCATACAGCAAGGAAAAAAATAGCACAAAGATGTTAAAATGGAGATACCTCGCAGTCCCACAAACCGAAAATGTTATCAAACTTATTTTATACTTAGCCTTTTACCTATAATTATGAGTAAAAAAGAACTAATTCATAAAACTAATACTTTCTTTACAAAAGTAAAATGAATTTAAGTGAAAATACACAGTTGTTAAAAAAAAAAACTAATTCAAATCTACGGATAATGTTCGTACTTTTTTTCCCTCCCGTGGTCGTTATTTTTTGTTTTTAAATAAAATTTGGGATTTTTACCACAAACAGTGATTATACGTATTTTAGGTTAAATTTGATTAGATTATGTTAGGTAAATTTAAGTCTAAGCTTATTTAGTTTAATTAAGTTAGTTTAGATCAAGTTAGGTTAGGTCAATTTCCCTCAAATAATTTGTATTTCAAAAATTTCAGTCAATCAAACATATTATTTTCTTCATTTGCAAAATTATTGTAATACAGATTATGAATTTATAACCATTTCCATATTGCTGAGATCAATTAAGAGTTGAATCCATGTCCAGCTCCTTGGTACAACAGAAAATTGGAAATTGAAACTTAATTTACTTCATATTTTCTTATTTTTTCTATTTTTTAGTTTACTAATAAATTAATGATATATTCTTTGTTCACAAACGCACACACACACACACACACACACACACACACACACACACACACACACACACACCTACACGCATTTTTTAATAACTTAAAATATAAGTATCCTGTGGCTAAGAACTTTATACCTAAAACTATCCGCATTCGTATCCACCTCCACGGATTTTGAAGGTAAATAAATATACGCATCAGCGGATGTTGAAAACGGATTGTTCCAGCCTTTACCAGTAGAATACATGTAATAATAATAATAATAATAATAATAATAATAATAATAATAATAATAATAATATACACATATGTCCGGAAATGCCTGTTTTATGAGTTATTTCGAAGAGTGCCATTAAGTGATATAATATCGGTGCCACATTTTCCCATGGACAGGAAACGTTCGTAAACC
>JABUQX010100664.1:5000-18126 GCA_015478945.1 Trachelipus rathkii | reverse complement strand
ACTTTATCTTATATGTATGACAACAACCAAACAGTCGGAACCCATCCGGATCCTACCGTCATCACGAATACCAAGACCGCACCATCACTCAGACACCAAACCATTACACACTCCCTTTCGCCTCCTCTAAGAATTTTGCCTCCGCATTAATTTCACCCAATCTCACTACCACAGTTGCATCCAAGGCAACTCGGTCGCTCACTTCCAAGCCCTCCCCCGAAAATCACATCTCTATAGAGAAAACTCCTATCAGGCTCTCGGCGAAACGAGGACCCTTCACTATGGTTAACATCAGTATTGTTTGAGGGCCTCTCCATCCCCTCCTGACCCAGGTGAAGGCCTACAACCATACCCCCCTCAACAAAACCCCGCTCCGCCGATATCTCTCTGTATTATGCCAACCTTTATTCTTAGCTTCTTTAGTCCAAACTCACACATATTCTCTGCCTTTAAAGAATTCGTTTTACTACTCAATCCAACTTTTTCTTCGAATCTCGCACAGCAATGCTCGGCTCGGTTCCTTCAACACACTCCACACTATACATCTGCTTAAAAACCGAATATCATTCATTCATTCTTTCAACATGACTAAACCATCTCATGACATACTTTCATTTATTCTTTCGTTTTCCCCTTTCTCAGGCACCACACCAACTCTCTCAATACTGTTCATTACTTTCATTTTAGTCAATCTCTTCTCACACCTAGCCATGCCCCCTTGATTGTCCCATCTTAACACATTGAACTTCCTTAGATCTTTATACTTTCTTATCCAGACCCATAGTCCCACTACTATTAACCAATAACTACCATGGCTAACAAAATCGCTCATGTAAGACCTACGCGCACTAAAAGGACTTAGTCACTTTAACAGTTGACCAACGATTTAATTGCACCAGCCACTTCCTTGCCATTCACAACTTTTCCCTACTACATTTCTGCATCATCCGTTCCCTTCTCTACCAACATATTTACTCCTAAATATTTAAAACTCAGACACTTTCCAGCCTGCTCATCCATCTAAACATTAACCTTCACACTGAGCACTGTCCTACTCACCAACCATACCTAACTCTAATCTACGTTACTTTTCAAACCCCTCTTTTACACACCCTGCAAATCTCTTTACCAAACTCTCAAACTCTTCAGATTCGCACACAAAAACTAGAATCATCCGCATAAAGGCTAGGCACCATCCCCTCATCTCTCCATTTATTCCTAAACACCATTTCCTGTCACGCACACCTTCAATTCTTTATAACCCCGATCAAATAATTATAATAGGTAGGGCACCCCCCTCATCTCCCATTATTCTAACACTAATAGTCAGAAATGTCTTCAAATTTCTTTTTCATAACCCCATCCATATACAAATTGAAAACCAAGGAGACATAACACATCCCTGCCTCACTCGCTATTAATACTAAAACCAATTCACACGTTTTGACACCATTATCTTACACAACGCCCTCACACTTACTCTGTCTAATTACTTATTCCATCAGTCACTCTGACTATCCACTAAACACCTATATATCCACTTTAACACCTGCACAGACCTTCCCCTATTAACCCCTATTCATACCCCTGCTTGCAAATCCATAAACCAAATACAAATTATTCTTCCTCTCTCTCATTTTCTCTATCATTTGCTTCAATGTAAGATTTGATCCACACATCTCACTCTCTAAACAACACCTTTTTCTTCACCAAATCAGATTCTGCAGTTCACTCAGCGCACTCTTTGTCGACCAAAAAACACAGGCATAAATTCTTCCCTAATAACACCTCAAAAACTAAAATACCCTATAATTTCTACAGTCCCTTTATCTCCTTTACCCTTTTATAAGGTTACTATTACTGCTCGTCCTCCTCAATACCTCGAAAACTATTACCCTTCAATAAACGCTTTATTTACACAACTTCAAGATCCATTCACCATCTTGCCTCCGTTCTGATCATTTCACCTCAAGTAGATTTCATCATGTATACCTCAGAGTTACCATATCTCTTCCCACTTTCTCACTCTAACCATTTCCTCCTCTTTCTAATAACCTCATCCCAAAAATTGCCTATCCTTCTTGTGTACATCAAACCCACACCAACAGTCATTATCACCCTATCATTACTGTTAATGTTATACAGGATTTTCAACAGCTGTTCTTTCCACACTCACTCAACATCCATTTTCATCAGTTTACAAAAAAGCACCATTCCCTATCATTATTTCTCAGCGACGGTTCCTCTTATTTTAATTCTTAACCTTTGTGGTTCCTTTCCTCAAGAGAGCTTTCCTATTCTCCTTCGCACTGTCCCATATCATCCTCCTTCCAAAACTGCTTTCCATGTTACCTCTTTCTTTTCTCTTACGTATGCATCTTTTTAGCATTCCCTTTTTTTCCTCCTCTACTTATAATTCTCAATTCCAAGCATCATTCTTTTGAAACTTTTACAAATTTGCTTTACGTACATTCAACCACGCTTCTTTTTCTTTACTTTTAACCGCTTGCATCGACCTCTTCATTCCACCACTTCACTGCTTCTTCTTACTTCCTACTTTAGCCACACTCAAACACTTCTTTTGACACTGCTAATAATTGCTTCTACTTTCATTTGCTTCAGATATTATTCAGTTTCAACATTGTCACATTCAACTGATTTACTTGCGAGCGTTCTTACATACTTATCCATTATTACCTTGTTACTAACTTTTTCTCACTCTAATTTTACTCACTTCCTTTCGTATCACCTTCCTTCTCCATCCAAGCTCCTCCCACTTAACTTACCCTCCTTACCACGTAGAACAACGATAATGATCTGAAAATCCCATTCCTAACACTCCCCTCACTGATTTAACATCCGCATACACTACTTCAACATTCTCCTTCATTCATCCTAACCAAAATCAATCATTACTTCTTCACTTCGGATTACGCCAATCTCTACCATACACCAAACTCTGTATACTTAGGATAACTCTTGCTGTTAAAGAAAGTATTACTTACACACATACCTCCTCCCCTCACAGACAATCAATCGACCCCCCTACCATTCTTCAATCTTTCTCTCCTGACACCCCAAAACACCTGTTATATCAAATAATCATTTGACTCATTAATATAATATTTTTGAATAATAGCCTACCTATATACTATATATATATATATATAATATATATATCTATATACTATACTATACTACTATACTATGTTATATTAGCTATATAAATATATTGATATATATATATATACTAATAGTAGTGCAATATATAGCTACTATATATATATATTACAGTTATTATATAAAACTCCGCAAATTAATTAGTCAAAATATTTTTAAGCCTAGATGGAGTCATTGCGGTTATCCCAATCTCAAATCAAGCCCCTTGGAATTTCAAGACCTGTGATTATATTCCAGTGAACTGACAAAACAAAAAAACAACTAAAACAAAACTTTTGTTTTTAAAAAAACGTGTTTCTTAATAAAAAAAAACGTGATTAATAAAGACAGAGCTTGTTTGTTTTAAGATCCCAGGATCGTCCGCCTATTCGAATGCTTGTACAGAATTAAGGGTGCGTCCAAAATGATTGGTTTTCATATTAATAGCGGGCAGTGAGCAGTAGTCGTCCTATCTATTGGTGTTATGTCTCACGTTGGTTATTCAATTTGTATTTGTGAACGGGGTTAATGAATAAGTGAATTCGAAGGTGGAATCCGATGACATGAAATGGTGCAGGTTAGGACATGATGAGGTCAGTATGAGTGGAGGTTGTCCTACCTATTATATCGCGGATGATGTTCTGGTTTTGTGTGGCGAATCTGAAGAGTTTTGAGAGGATTGGTAGAGTATTTGCGAGGGGTGGTGTAAAGGAGGCGGTTTTGGAAAAGTAAACAGCTAGATAGAGTTTAGTCCATTGGGTTGTGGGTTGCAGGGACAGTCCTCAGTGTGAAGTTATGTTAGATGGTGTAACAGCTGGATCAAGTGTCTGAGTTTAAATATTTAGGGTATATGCGGTGTTATAAAAGGAACGATGCAGAGTGTAGTAGGTAGTAGGAAAGTTGTGAATGGCAGGAAGGTGGCTGGTGCAAATAAATTGTTAGTGGATGTGGTGGATGTAAAGTCTTTAGTGCGCTAGGGTCTTACCATGGACGGTATGTTGTTACCTGCGATTACTTGTATAGAGGTGAGGACTCTGGTCTTGGAATAGAAGTATAGATTCTAAAGTTTCCAATGTGTTTAGAATGGGACAATCTTAGGGGCATTAGTGAGGAGTGTGAGAATAACTGATAAAATGAGGATATGGAACATTAATAGAGAGTGGTGGTGTGAAGAAGGGGCGTTAACGAGAGAATAATGAAAGTTTGTTCAGAGATGGTTTGGTCAAGCGTGGGAAAAGGAATGAATGATAGTCGGTTTATTAAAGCAGATGATATAGTCGGCGAGGCACTGTGTTTGAAACCGACCGCTAAGGACTGATCCGACAAGGAAAACAGTTGGACTTGCAGTTCAGTCAAACGAATGTCTGAAGGAGAGAAATTGTGAGTTTGGCAGAGGAGAATATTTGACCCCATAAGTAGTAGGAGGTCTTTTCCGCACGAACGTAGCTCCGCCCCCTTTTTGATCTTGACTGTGACCGTGGCCTTTTTTGAGCTCGAATTTTACCTGACCTTTGACCCTTTTTGGGCCTTGACCTTATTTGGCAACCCAAATTTTTGAGAACCAAAAATCTTTGGCAACCCTAATTTTTGGCAACCACATAATTTTTTAGGCCACCTCAATTTTTTCGCAAACCCCTATTTTCTGCAACCCTTCGGAGAGAAGGGTTGCGCCAAACGCGTTGTACGCAACCGTTGTACGTGCCCCACCCTAATTTTTTTCGACCAAACCCTTTGGTCTTCCATGCGTCAATTTTGGCCCACCCCCTAATTTTTGGCCACCCTTTGGGGGCTTAGCCCCTTTTTTTGACTTGTTCTACACTTTTTTGTCCTTGACCTTCTACCAAAGCTTGCCAACCACGATACCATGGGTCAATATTTTGATCCCACGCGTAAATTTTTTGTCCTTCCATTTAGGGGCTTAGCCCTTCTTTTGAATGTCTTAACCTTGTTTGCACCATTGCGATAATTTACCGGACCCTTGAACCCTTCTTGCCAATATACCATGGGGTCAATTTTGGCCCACACAATTTTTCTTCGCACACTTCGTGGCCCCAGCCCGCTCACATAACCATTTACCGATTCCTAACTTGAACCGACTACATGCTCATGGAGTCTATTCCTAACTCTGAACTACCTAACACACACACGACAACACCACACACACACACACACACACACACACCACACACACACACACACACACACAACACACACTATACAACCTATATACATTACATTCCTATGACACTTACACTATCCATAGGAACTTCATCAGTTAATTTACACTATATAACACACGTACAAAACACACGAACCAATCCTTTTTGGTCTTCACATGGGTATCAATTTTGACCACCCTAAATTTTTTTGGCCATCCCTAATTTTCGGCAACCTAAATTTTTCGAACCCAAACCCTTTGCGTTCTTCCAAGGGTGCAAATTTTTGGAGACCCAAATTTTCTCAACCCTTTGTAATTCTTACGGTACAATTTTTTGATTTGCCTCAGCTTTGATGCCTCAACTTTGACGCCCCAACTTTGTGATGCCTCATCTTTAATGCCCCAGCTTTGATTTGCCTCAGCCTTTTTGTTTTGCATGGCTAACTTCTGCATGGCTAACTTTTATAGCTTCACATTTGATTGGTGTTCATTCTCGTTTGATGTACTATAAATGTCTTGGTTCAGCCTTGGCATGCTCAGATTTATCTTGATGGTTCAACTTTTGATGGGTTCCCAATCACTGTAAGGCAAGTATCTAGTGATGTCTCTGATTAGGTTTATCTATGCAGTTATTAGCCAATTTGGAGAGGAGGTGGGGCCAGGTGAGTGCCTAGTGTGGAGTGCCAAGTGAGCTGCCAAACATGAGTGACATGGAGTGCCAAGTAAGTGCCACATAGTGTCATTTGAGTGCCACATAGTGCCAAGTGCGTGCCACATAGTGCCAGCGTAGTAATATTAAGCCGGCGGGTTCATGCGTCGGTCCCGCACCGGTCGCGGTTGCGGGCGCTCTTGCGTTTTTGCTTCACGTAGATCTAAACTATAAATCTAAGTAATTACATTATTATCTATGTTAGTGAAATTAATAACGTTATTTCCTCAATGTAAGTATTTATTATAAACACGGGTAACACACCCAATGACCACCCCATACTACAAACACAAGCTGAGACAAACCTAGATCACTACAATCAAGGTATGTAATTCTCCCTATATCATACTCGATATCAGCCACCATTATCTCCACTGTTAGTGATGCAATCTTTTTGTGACATCTCTCCTCATACATCCGCCTACCTTCAACAAGAGAATACCGTCAAGGAAATACTTTTTTAGGAAAAGCAAATAGTTTGCACTATTTATCTCACATTATGATCGCACTGAACAATCTACGGACTCGCTATTTGCCAAACCACTTTCTCTTCTTCCGGCACCATCCTAGGCGTCCAGGCCAATGAGCACATCGTTTTTGACTATTCTTGAATTCCCCACTGAAGTTTCCTTGGCGGAATCGACCATGTGACTGAAGTACTTTAATCCTAGCATCACAATCAATATCCACAGGTTCTATCACGCCATATATATTCCGTCAATTCCAGACCCTATGAAAACATGATCAGCAAATAAGAAGTTATCTCCTAACTTAAAATAATCTGCAAAAATCAAATTTCCTTAACCTCCTATAAACAAGTTTCAATACCTAGGGACGCCCCGGTCTGGTTGTCCCTTTTTCTTCTACGTCGTTTCTATGTACTGTTCTTTTCGGCAATTTTGCCCTATATGAGTCGCGGTACCCTTGTTAGTCTCCACTACGTCCGATTTTTGTCCTACGCCGTGCAGGGTACTTCATCCGGCCCTTTTTCCGATCTTCCACTTGCATGTCATCGCCTCTCATCACCGATTGTTCAGATGCAGGCCTTCTGAAAAATTGTCCAGCCAAAAAACCCCCCAAACACTCCGAATTATTATACCTATAGGCCATGAAAATGCGTTTACCAGGACGCTTATAGTACCTAATCAACGAGTACTGCCCTAACACAAATTTTTCCTAATCCAGACAATACAAATTCATGCATGATTAAGAGATGCGACAATTTTAGAAGCCCAATTTATATACGCAAATCCCCACGCAGAATTATCCCTGTACCCCGTACAATATACGTCAATGGGCCCAAGTGCTGTTTTTTCCCTGTTCCTCGCTGATCTCTTCTTTTCTTGGTGCGGGTCTCAACTCTCGCTACCTAAAATTAATCTCAACCTGGTCACACTGAAAAACTCCGTGAAAAAATTGATTCTACTTCGATGCATACTCAACGCCCCTATGTCCCCACCGAATCCTTTATTCGAGGCCCCACACCGTTCCAAAACTCCATACAGGATTCGTTGCCGTCCGAATCCAGCTGAAACATCCGCCAGCTGTGAATTTGCTACGCGCTCCTGTCGCTTATTGTGTCTAGTCCCGCGAACACATCATCTGCATTCATGAGACTTTTTGTGCAAAACATGGCCACTTTTCGTGTAATATTATAGATAAGTGAAAAAATCCACCGATGCAGCCAAAAATCATTGCAAATAATTCAGTTCAAACAGCATGCAATCAAGTGCGCAGATAAAACCTTATGCAGCAACGTAAAGATTATTACAGACTTTCTTATCGCAGACTAAAGATTCCTAGCCGAATTAACAAAATAAAACATGTTAAAAATTAACGCAATCACTACAAGCCATATCTCGTTATCATCATCTACAAATTTCGCCTCCCTACTGACAGCCATACCGATCCATATACTATAGTACTACTATTCTACTATCACACTATATATATATATATAGATAATACTATATATACAATATATACTATATATATATAATATTCACTATATTATGATCTAAATCGTAATTATATATTATCATATATAAGCTATAATACTTATACCTATATATCTCAGTATATATAATAGTAATACTCACATAAGTTCGTTGTGTTAGCGGGATAGATACTTCAGCACTCTAAAAGGGATAGCTTTTCTTAGCCGATCTTTTGTCGTGACAACTCGTTACTCCTCTCCTTGCCTAACCATGATTAACGACCACTCTGCCGCCATACTCACGACTAAAAATTCTATTTTATTCTACCGTCCCAAAGCAAGGCTGTCGGCCCAGCGCGGCAAACAGCAATCTTACTTGCGGGTCCGCCGTGGAAGTGAACTTTAACAGCCTGTCTCCTCTGTCTCAATCGTGGAGTGAGTTTCCTCTGAGGTACTTGTCGCATTTTTCCGCTTCTATGGGCTCTCTCCCATCGGAAACAGGTACCTTCTATGCCCTTTTTCACCCGCAATCTCCATTTGCTACCTATTTCCGACTCTCCTTCTCAAATTGGAAGATTTGACTACCGAAGAGCCCAATGCGCTTCATCCTGCCCAAGCTATACTCACATGCGCAATCACCTTAAAAATGTTTCTTACCCCCTATTCGTTTTTAAAGCGAAATTCAGTAACTTAGGTGTTGCAGTTCCTTTCCTTTCCAATTTTAAATTTCTATTTTCCCTATTATCTTAACCTTGCACAAACTTTCTCTCCTTCTGCCTTTTCAATTGTCTCAAAACCTCTCTACTCCTCTTATAACGACTTGCCGCCCCTTTCAAGCGACGCTCCACAGCCTTCCCGATTTACACCATCCCCATTCTTGACGACACACGATCACCGACGCTTAACAACAATACGCTATAAAAACATACTTCCAAACCTCATCTTTAATGAATTCTCTTCTTGGCTCATTCACACTCAGGAATGGACCAGCCAACAATCTAAAGCACTCACGTTCGATTTTCTTCTTGATAACAAAAATAAGGGAAATAAAAATAAAATATGCTGCTAACATTAACTTAGGATTCTAATCCCGATTATCTTTCCATAAAAAAAAGGAAAATGTTGCTGTTCCTCATGGACTCGTTATCGACAGCTTAGATCTGTCTAATTTTTTGTGCATAAAATGACACATAATTCAGCGGTGCCTATATGGAATTATATAATACATAAATATAATACTTAATAATCACCATCGACCATCCACACACAACACTTTAACTCATATACATAAATAAGCTTCACTGAGGTTATACTACTATATCATATTAACTATATACCTTATATACTCCCACATATTATACCTACTATATATATATATATTATATCCCACTCAACACACCACCGAGCCCCGGTAATCCGGACCACCGAGACGAGACCAACGACGCATCAACACTGTCGCAAACCTACACTATAACCCTTATAATATATATATATATATAGTATAATATATATATATATATATATATATAGAAAAAAGATTAAATCTTATACATTTTTTCTTATGTTCATAAAGAATATTAAATAAATTGCTTAATGTACGTAAAAACAACAAACTTCGAATTATCCATTATAAATTTCCTGAGTCAGTGTGAATCCTACTATTTTTCCTCTCTCTCTCTCTTCTCTCTCTTTAGACCTTAATCCGGAAGTGGCTACGCGTCTTCGCAGTTATTATCCAGCATCATTCTGGTCATTGGAGCAACCAAACTTTCCTTCCCGTCCCTTTTCTAACAATAAAGATTAAACCAGACTTTAACCCACTCGTACGCTGTCCAAGCCGACCACCATACTACGTTAACTTATTCACTGCAATGAACGCGACGCAACATATTAAAAAAACAATGCTTCCTAACATCAATGGCGCTATCCGTTACACACGTACCTCTACACTTGAACCACCAAAGCAATAGATCGCCTTCATGCCGCCCCACACTTGCAAAGAGATCAGACCTCCCGCGTGCCACTCATCGCACTCAACCCCCGCGCCCCCAGCTTCAAGTAACCCACCCGATTTCTCTTGATAACCATGCCTAAACCACTCAAGGAAAAACCCGCTATGATTGTATGATATACATTAGTAAAATAAAACACTTTTAAATACTTGGTCGCATATCTAGTGCACCGACTTTAACAGCTTAAAATGACTATGATTTAAAATGAGTTGGGTTGGTCTAAAAGATAATAAAAACACACCTGCTCAAATTATAACATTGATCACAAAGTTAATTTTCAAAAGGCGATAAAATAAGATTCTCGACAATTCTACATTACGAGGTCAGTATAGAGATAGGTATTACTTCCGACCAATCACAAGTATAGAAAACATTTCCTTCTTACCTCTGCTTAAAGGATCTTACCCATCCAGCATGTTTCAGTTTGAAAATAAATTTATTACAAAATAATAATAATAACAATGATTCTTTGTCTATACTGGAATTACTTTGACCTGTATTAGGCTTAAAACATCAGCATGGGATACAAAAGGCTTATCCTAAATTTAGGCTAAATTTAGTCCTAACGTAGTTATTGCACCACATTTTACAGAAAAAGGTCAGTTTTGAAATATTATCTTTGACCTGGAATTACGGACTAAATCGCCCGGGCTCAAAACAGGATTGATACTAGTAGCTACAGGCCTAAAGTCGTTATTTTCACAACATTTACAGAAGAGAGGTCAGGTTCGTATCTGTAAGAGCTACGCATTGTGGTTCCTTTCACGTGAATGGATTGCCAATCAGCGTAGCTCAATAATAATAAATAATGAATAATAATAATAATAATATTAATAAGACAAATCGCAATTTTTAAAGTAAAACTTATGAAATATTTTTAGTTAACATCGAACGGAATAATATAAATGTAAGTTGAATAATTAATTGTTATTTATTTAAATTAAGAACATAAGTGGGAAGGTAAAAAATTACATGTTATTTTACCAGAGAATATGAACTTATTTTGTTATTTATATATCTATGCTTGACTCTACTGCCTTAAAAGGATCTAAACTCAGTGTAGTCACTCAGCTCGGGATAGTACTTGCAAGTAGAGCTTTATTTTTTTAATAATAATAATAATAATCTTTCTTTCTTGCTTTATCTTCCTCTTTGCCCCAAGACTGTTTATTACGCTGTTTAGTCTTTCTTTGGAAAGAAGCAGTCTAGAAGAATATGACCAAAAAAGTCGAAAAGGAAAGCCCAGCCTTACGCCCCCCTTCTGTACCATTAATTAGTGAGAACTCGTCACAGATAGAAAATCCACCCTAGAGCTTCATGAGACCGCAACGGACCCTCACTATGGTAAATCGTCAATGTAAGGGTTCATCTCTTGGCCCAGGTGGGCCACAACCATGCCCCCATACAAAACCCCGATATTCACTCCTATTATGCACCTTTATTCTCGCCTCTGCCAATAATAATAATAATAATAATAATAATAATAATAATAAATAATAATAATAATAATAATAATAATAATAATAATAATAAAATATAATAATAAAATAATAATAATAAATAATAATAAATAATAATAATAAATCTATCTCGTTTACCCAGATTGGGGTAAGGTGCGCAAACATTACACCGGAACAAAAAAGTAATAGAAGAACATGCAGGTAAGTCAACATTACCAGTTTAGCCAAAAGATAGAAGATCGCTTACGGCGATCACGCTCTCTCCGAGGCATGCATTAGCCATTCCCTGGCGGCGCCCAGATATAAGTGGTGGTAGATTAGCCAACCGATATACCACTGCCACTTTTATTGCCTTCTACGACACGCAGAACATATGCTATGGGAATTCTTTCAACTCCACACACAAGGGATATATGAAAAAGGGTATTAGTCTTTATTCAGTACTAAGATTTATCTATGGTCTGTTTGTTGATTCAAAGAGTCTATCCCATGTAAGAGTGTGTGGATATGAGCGCAAAGAGCGGCAAACCATTGGGCACTGGGTAAATAATAATAATAATAATAATTAATAATAATAAAATAATAATAATAATAAAATAATAATAATAATAATAATAATAATAATAATAATAATTAAATATACACTTACTGATTTGGGCTGATCAGATGTGCTTGTCGTTTTGTTTATAGTAGATTTTCTTGCAACCTCTGTAAAAAGTTTAAATAGAAGTGCAATATATATATATATATATATATATATATATAATATATATATATACATATATGCTATGCGTTAGGAATATTTATTCGAATTTTAGTATATATATATATATATATATATATATTATATATATCTTCTTCATCTACCTTAGCGCGAAAAGACAGGCCAGGTAGTATCACCGCGCAGTATAAACATGCCATCAGAAAGATAGGCCGGTAGCAGAAAATGACAAAGTCGAAAAGAAAGCTATGCCTTACTGTATCCTAGTAACATAAATTAGTGGAGAAGTCGCAGTGAAAAATTCACCATAGAAGCATAGATGCTTCATTGACCGCGAACGCCGCCCTCACTATGGTAGATCGTCAATGTAGGGGTTCATCCCTTGGGGTGGTCCATCAACATACCCCCCTCACAAAAACCCCCGCCATTTTCTCCTATTATGCACCTTTACTCTCGCCTCTGCCAAACTCACATTTTCTCTCCTTTCAGACGCATTTATTTACTGACTCAATCCACTTTTCTTCGGTCTCCCAAGCCGGATCGGTTCCCAACACACTCGCAACTATACATCCGCTTAACAACCGACAATCATTCATCCTTTCCACATAAACCAAACCATCTCAGCATACTTTCATTTATTCTTCTCGTTACCCCTTTCTTCACACCACCACAAGGCTCTTTAATACGTTTCATTCCTCATTTTATCAATCTTCTCACACCTAGCACGCTCCTAAACATTGTCCATCTGAACACATTGAACTTTAGATCTTTAACTTCTTATTCCAGACCATAGTTTCTCTACTATACATTAATTACCACAGTAACAAACATTACCCTCATGTAAGACCCTAGCGCACTCAAGACTTAGTCCCTTTACATTCACCCACGATTTAATTGCACCAAGCCACCTATCCTGCATTCACAACTTTGCTACTACACTTTGAATCATCCGTTTCCTTCTCATCCAACAT
>JABUQX010100663.1:0-48720 GCA_015478945.1 Trachelipus rathkii | reverse complement strand
AATTGGCATCTGTGTATTTCTAAATTTCTAAACACTATCACATTCAATGCATCGTGTAAAGTCCAGAAACTTAAAGTGCGGAGCCCTCTAATCAAAACACGCAACCAAATAACTTAAAATTTTATGTTATCAGTCAGCATCATATCATTTGATTTATTATTATATATCCAATTTAAGACTCGTTCGCTACAAGACAATAATCCTTGAGTGTCTCAAGTGAAGACGAAAACGCAAATGCGCTCGGGAATCTATGTAAATTACTCTTCTATCTCCTGTAATTATTTTCAAGATATTTTAAGGAATTAAATATTAATATACAAATAATAATTTAGACGTTGGAAATAAAATCAAAACTTTATTTATAATAATAATAATAATTTCTTTCGATTATTAAGGCAAAAACGTCGTCTACGTATCTAAACATGTGATTAGGAAATCGAAAAAGGGGTTGAGGGAAATAGATGTATTGTTCTATTAATCCAATGTATATGTTGCTTAATGTGGACGGGAGAGGGGAGATCTGCTAAACTTGTATTTGTTTATTTCATGCAACAACTCCATAATTTTTATCAACTACAAACATCGTCAGTTTATATGCCATTTCCCTATTCAATGTCCCTAATGATCACGAAATTACAACTACCTAGAAAATAGTCACTACCATATATATTTTCACTAATTCTACCAATATAATATTTAATTTTTAAGTATTCTGTTTAGAAAATGCTTATTTAAATCACAAATAATTTTAACACAATAGAAAAGTAATTAGCATGGATCCCCTCTCCCCACATTAACATACAATACATGAGTTAATAGAACAACTCATTTTCCCCACCCTTTTCGATTTCAATCAAGGTTAGTACGTAGACGACGTTTTGCACTTTAATACCGAAAGAAAAATATGACAATCATTATTTTAAATTTTTATTAAAACAGTTACATATGATTATCAAGTTCCTGTCGAATTTCTAACAAATAATCTCATTTTTCTTGGAATTATATCCTCGTCCAAAAACATTCCCACTTACAAATACATAGAAACCAGCTTCGATTATAATACATTTGTATTCAGATCACGAAACATACACAAATTGCACTTTAATTTAATTTTAAAGCTTCGAATATGGACACATATACTTAGAACAGAAAAAACAAAATTATCAACACGTTAATAAAACTAATATACCATCAACCGGTCTAAGAATATTCAAACTCGCCAAAAACAAACATCTAAATCCAATACATTTTAAAGTTACATAAAGTATAAATTACCCATACCAACGTAACAGCAATTACTTGTAAAATCATATACCTAATCACATACAACTACTAATCTACCTATTAATCTCAAACACGCACTAACCTAAGATTTCAATCCCATTCAATTCCACGGATATTTACAAATGTCATGCCTCATTGCAATAACATATTTTGGTGGACAACCTTGTACGTACCACACAACACAAACGGATTTTAAAGAATGATACACTTTCTTTCGCATTAAACGATAAATATGTAGAAACATATCATCAATTCAACATTACATCCTCTAAAAAACTCATAATTCCATCAAAAATACCACGAATACGAAAACATTGATCTTTTGATAAAAAAACCAAATTACAATACTTTAGTGGAAGTTAGTATAATGCGACAATACCAATTATATTTAAACAAATCTTACAATTAAAAATTACACCACTCATCTAAATAAACTACTCTGTTTCCTCCAATTTTACACAGATTCAGAAACCAACGTATAATATAGACAATATTCTCATTCGCTCACCAGTCCTGCGATGTGCCCGCAACGGAACAAGAAGCTCAAAACTCTACACTAAAACTTGCTATTAATTGGAAAATTTATGAATTCCTGATGGGAAACGTTTATTTCTCCTATTAGCTTTAATAAAGTTTTTTCTTGATAAATCTTAATTTGCGTCGCTCCAGGGCATACATATCTTTTATTTATATATTATATAATAATTATATATATATATATAAATATATATCTATAATATATTATATTATATATATATAATATTATATATAATTTATATTATATAAATTTTATTGGTCAAAATAAATAACAAAATTCCAGACTTTTCTTTTCTTGACGACAAAAAAAAGTAATGGCAACCTTGACTCCAAGTCTCTGACAGTGACTCTGTTGACTTTAAGTCTTGGCAAGTTGGGTATCAGCTGGTAACAATGGTCTTTCGTTTTAAATTTAAATGCGAATCTGGGGCTAACTAATTTATCAAAAAATGATAGGAATGAAAACTTAATCAATACTTATAATTTTTCAAAATGATTAGGGGTTGCTTTCTTTACATGTTTTCAGCATAAAATGCTGATTATGCCCTGATTGTCGTTGGCTTCTGTTGCATATGCCAAAAACGGCAATTTGGAACAACTTTCAAGCCTTATAAGTTTATCTAAACGCGTGATATCCTTTAAAAATGAAATCAACGAAGAATAAGATTAAGAGCTAAGCGGAGTTAAGATAGCGGGCAACAAATTTTATACCAAGCCTTCGTACACATACAAAATCAAACAAGACCACACGCTCATGTTCGATTGTTATGTATTGACTATAAAACATAAAAAAACCTTTCACTGATCGGGAGGTTGTTCTGACTGGTCATTATACTTTCAACATTAACCTGCAAGGTAAAAGGAAAATATTATTGATTTAGTAAGAGATTCTTAAATGCTGTTCAAGCAAACTAAGCTCCTGCGCTCGCAGGAAAGAAGAGATTTAAGAAATTGCAATATTTACAGAAGCAAATAAAAAGTGTCAAAGTGAAATATGATTTTGTACATTACTGCTGTGAGTTGGAAACTCTTATACAACAATTTGAAAAACGATTCACAGATGTAAAAGCTTTAGAGCTATTTCTCTTATGTGTTTACCCTTTTAGAGATGCATATCGTCCGTCTTCGAATGCCAGCAAATTTAGATTTAGATCTCCATTGGAATCAGAATATATAACAAATACCAGCAGATATTTCGCTAAAATCAAGAGCAACGCACGAAATGAACTTTTTTGGAAACTAATTCCAGAAGAAAAATCTCCGTGCTTAAAAACCATTTCTTTGCGTCTCACTGCATATTTTGGATCTACATATCTATTTGAATCGGCTTTTCACAAATGATTAATAAAATCGAATTTACAACTCTCCTCACAGCAATGAATCACCTTTCTGCGTATTCAGAGCTGTGTCTATGTGCCAAACTTTAATAAACTTTGTGATGAAATGCAATGTCATGCAACGGCTTTGAAAGCCGGAAATCAAGATGAAAAACTCAAAATGATATTAAAACTTATAACTAAAATTGCAAGACCATAGTGAGAGTATGCTGTAGCAATATAATATATATATATAATATATATATATAATATATTATATATATATATAATATATATTATTATAAATATATACACTATATATATATATATATAATATATATATAATATATATAATATATATATATAATATATTATAGTATATATATATATATATATATTATATATATTATATATATAATATATATATAATATATATATATATATTTATATATAATATATTATATTATTATATATAATATATATATTATATTATAATATATTTATATATAATATTTAGTATATATATATAATATACCATGCTAGAACAGGATTTCAGTTAAGGGGGACAAAAGGTTGAAGTGATATTATATATAATATATATTATATATTATAAGTTTTATATATATATATATAATATATATACTATATATTATATATAATATAATATACATATATATTATATAAATTATATAATATTATATATAAGCAGCTTTGGCTAGGCCGCAAATGCTTTCGGAATGATGAACAAAGATATATTACTACTGAAGAAGAAGTAGCTGTCATCCTGTGGGCTGTCCCTGAAACGAAACATTAACTATAGAACAAAATGATGTACTATATACGGTTTGTAATCATTAATTATCTTAATATAATCTATGATTGATTATTCCTATTTCAGTTTTCTCTACTATAAACCCTTAAACGTCGTCTGGCAAAACATTAAGTTCAATTATTTTGTATTCGACAGATAAATAGGGGGACAAGTGCCCCTGCTACGCCTGTATATATAACCTGTCGATCGCAAAGGATCACCGGTAACGAACGTCCGATCGGTGATTCTGACAAGTCTGCTGCAATCCTAAATTGCATGTGGTTGAGAAATTATGTGGGGGAGGGGCAAGTTCTGAAATTTTACTGCTTCCATTTTTTCTATAAAAAACTTAGTTTTTTTAGATATTTCAATATTTAAAAGTTTGAAAGTTCTTAGAAAAAGAGGTGTTGTCAAAGAATATAATATAATTTTCTTTGTTCCTTAATTAAAATAAAATTGGAAACATCAAGGATTCAATTCTTATTTAAAAATTTCAATTTTTTTTCCAAGGTCATCACCTTCAAACTTGTTGGGACACCAACCACACACATTATCATCTAAGTAACATCGTGAAAATCTTCGCTTATAAGATAATATATAGTACATAATATATTTAAATATATATATTTTACCAAACTTATTCTATATCTACCATAATAATTATTAAACTAATATAATAATAATAATATAATATAATATTATTATATAATATTATATATATATATATATATAGTATAGTACCCCAATCAATATAATCAATATATAATAATAATATATATATACTATATATTATATATTGATATATATACTATATTAGAGGATGAGGCTCAATTCCGGTCCGGCCGGAATTTGATATTTTTTTTCCGGTATCGGTTGCGGCCGGAATTTTGAAAATTCCGGCCGACATTAAATTACTAATTAATTACTGAGAAAAAATTGCTGGAGAAGATTTATTTTTTATAATGAACTTCTTTTACAATAGAAGTTTATTTCAAATAAGTTATCATTCAGTCCTCAATGTTATTTTACCAAACTTATCGCAAAATACCTCAAAAAGTAGGATTTAAGATAGTCACATTAAGATTCAATTTAAATTGCCCAATTATATAATTATATATATATTTACTTATATATATATAAATATATATAATATATATCATATTTCTTATTACTTATATATATATTATATATAATATATATATAATATATATATATAATATATATAAATATTATATATATATATATATATAATATATATTAAATTATATATATTTTTTTTCCTATCTATCTTCATTTTGATTTGAACATTTTCAAGTTCCATATATATAACGCATATACTGGCATGTCTACTTTTGATCTAACGTTAACTCCTAAATAAAAAAAAATACCATATTATATAGTACTATATATATATTATATATTAATATATATCATATATATTAATAGTATAATATATATATATATATATATATTAATTATATAGATAATATTATTTATAATAATATATATACAATATATAATTAATATATATATATTAATTTATATATTATATATATTATAAATATATACATTATATATTCTATAATATATATAGATATTAATAATATATATAATTACTACTATATAATTGTAATTATATTAAAATTAACTGTCTTTAACAACTTTTATGAAATATTGGCTAGTTGATATTTTGGAGAATTTACCTTAGCTGTACTTCACTATTAAGATTCTTTGCCAGTATTAGAATTGAATTTTTCTGTAAAAAAAATTTAATTTCTTTAGATCTTCTTGAGTTTTGAAGAGCAACTGATTTTTCTTTTTTCCTTTTACACACTAAAATATGACTCGCTCTGTTCACTTTATTTCTATCCCCGGGTTTTTTGTAACCCTGGTCAGAAAAGTTAATAATTTTTTTTTATTGCATTTTTTAAAATTTGGGGGGCCTAATTAAATACTAATGATATATTGAAAGGATACTGAAAAGTCTAAGTTTATGAAATAGATAATGCTCGTTTCTGAAAATGACTCATCGCCTGAACTTCTTCTGATACTGCTATTATATTACTCGATTCTACTTCCAATTTTTGCTATGTCTTGCAAGCATCTATTTCTACTCAATCTATATATTTCATATAGAAATAGCATAAAAATATCTTGGGTATACTACAGTATTTAAACCAATTATCTTGTTTTTGAAATATCTATTGTTCATTTCTTTCACTTTATTCATAAATCTAAACTCTATAGCATTCTCAGCTCTTCTTTATTGACTCTCATGTATCATCTCAGAGTAGAGATATGCTGGAGAGCTCAAAATATGTAGAAATAATGATGAATATATTGATTTATGCCTTATGTTATCCGACTCAACTGAAGAACATGGTGCAAACTCTGATAGAAATTTTTTAAGTATTTTGCAAATTATTAGCGTCAAAGCTTAATGATTGAGTGTTCACTATATAAAACTTGTAAGGTCTTTATTCAAACATTCATTCATTTCTCTAGAATCAAATATGTGCGTATTTTACACTTTGTATTAACTCTTTCATTTCTTACCTGGAATTCTTATGTTCTTCTTTTCTCTTTGTGTTCTTTTTAGTTGACTTCCATTGCTGTCAAATAATGGTATTAACACCTGTTGTTTGTCCAAGGTTGTGTTCTGGAATAGGTCGGACTTTTCTTTGAGAAATAAGGAATCATTAATAAATGAGTTTTATGATAAAACAGAAAAGTGTGTACTATCCTGCCGAAATAAAAGTTCCAGTTTCATGTTATATACATTCCCAAATTATTCATCGTATTTCAAAACTAGTGATTTATAATGCCAGAATAGAAAACCTGGGAAATACTTGCAATGGAGTAACAGTCCATCTTTTTCAAAACTCGCTGTACGAGATGCAGTTAAGCAAAATAAATGAGTCGTCTTGAATTATTATAACTCTCATAATATATTCTGTAGTAAATGATATCGTCAGCCGATAGATAACTTCTCGAATATATGCTGAATCTCAATTTCCTGTTACCGAAGCTTGGATAAACTTTGAATCTTATACAAAGATCATATTTCAAATAGGAATAAAAGATATTCAAGTTGAAAGAAAGTCGAGGACAATAAGTTCTATTGAAGCCCTTTCTCTTCTGTACTGGAATAGACCATGTTACCATGCTCATAAATGCATTATTATATCTGTGATTTTAGGAGGTCAATGATATGCCGAAATCTTCTTTGGGCGAGAACTTTCCTCCTCAAATCATTATTTCACGCTTGAATCTATTAGCTCTTTTGTGGTTATCCATGTCTAAAGAAAATATAACGAAGATCTCCTTTATTACTATGTAAAATTTGGGATTCAGATAACTTTCTGCAATGATGACTTTTCCATATGTTCATGAAGTGGCGTTTACACAATATAAGATTTATAGTTTAGAAAGTTAAACTAAAAATATTTTTCTTTACATTTCATTACCTCCTTTCAAAGGAGAGTTTCTAAGAAATATGTTTTAGGACCGATTTTTTTTGTAGATTCCCCACCCTGGCTGAATTCAGTTCCAGGCCGGCAACTGAATTCAGTTCCGGTACACCCCTAATTATAATCTCATTATAAATATATATATATTAATATATATAAATTATATAATATATATATAATACACTACTATTATATAATATATAACACAATAGATATCTACTTAAATACTCAATATAAATAATAATATACTATATAATATAATATATACCATTAATATACAATACAATAATATAGTCCATACTATAATTATAGACTATAAGATACCCTATATATATATATTATTAATAATATAATACATATACTATAAAATGCATAACATAAGTATATATTTAAACAAAATAGTATATACTATCAATATATATGTATAAAATTTACCTTATCTTAAAAAAAATAAAAACCTAATATATAATAAATATATATATATTATAATATATAATAATATATTACCTAATATTATATATCCTTATATATATAGTACTAAATTACTAAACTATCAATAAATATAATAAAGTATATATCATATCACTATGTAGAAGGTAAATATATCCTGATATATTACCTAATACTATAATTACTATTATTATATGTGTGTTCCGAATATTCGGTAAGTATTCGGTATTCGCCTATTCGGCCAAAAATAACCGAATATTCGGTATTCGCTTTTTGCCGAACTATTCGGCCAAATAGTGAGCTTTTAATAAAAACAATAAATTACTCACATAATTTAAACATTGGTCAATCAAAAGGAACATTGAGAAAGTTAGTATGGAACCATTAAAAAATTTAGTCAAAATTTTATTACCAAAAATAGGCGAATTCTTTTTCATTGTGTATATTTGCAACAGCAATTCAAGATTTTATTCAAATTCTTAGACACAATAGAATTCATTAAGTGAATAGGGGATAATGGACAAACATGGTAGCTGGTGTATGGGAGTGGCTTGTTATCAATTTCATGTATTTTATCCGCTGCTGAACAACAACGGAATAACAGGATCAGTAATACGGATGACTCTCTTCTCGACAATTTTATGACTTGCAGAAGCATATCCTCTAATTTTCACCATTCAGCAACGGCAGCTGCAAAGCTCAAAACTTTACAGATGCAGACCAATTTCGAGGCGTTCTTAATTCAGATTTTCTTACAACGCTGGAACAGAACTTTGACTACACTTAAAAGATATGTAATGAACAACAAGTTTCCTAATCAGAAAATGTTGACTCGATTTTCAGTGCCAAAATTATATCCATTTATTTAGCCCATTTGACAACTATTCACTAAAACAAGCATTAAAAGTGAAGTAACAAGTAACAGTCGACCAAGTGATCCCTTCCATTTTAGCATTAAATCTATTTTTAAATAAGGCACATAAAAGCAAAGTTCACTGGAAAATTAACCACTCGTTTGAAGAGTTAAGAAATCAGATAGAAAAAAGACTTGTCTAAGTTTCTATGGATAAAATTCTTTGTGAGTAGCTTACAGTTCTTAGATCTGCCGAGTTACAAGCTAAATTTGTCACAATGAATCAGATGAATCAGTAAACATCATGGTCGGTTGACGCATGGAATTAAATGCATAGAATTTAGGCCTGACTCGTGTCTAGCTGACGGATGATTCACGTAGGGAGAAGTGAAGCTGAAGGGTCCATTTTCACAGATCTTATTGATGTATTTAAAAATATGTGGCATCAAATCGTCAATACAGAAAAGAAGTTGAGAGTGAAAAAGGAAAGTCCCATTAGGCTTACCGATGTGAATTATTGGATCTTAAATACATAGGTTTAATACGGAGAATTACAATCAAGAAATAAACAATATATAATTATTTGCCTACTACTTGACCAGATGAAGACCATGAATATTCCCTTCAATTGGGTGGGAAAACAACTGAAATAGTTTTTTGCAATTTAAAAACTAAGCAATAATAATACCGTTCAGCCACCTCATCAAGTCAAAAGTGAAGACATATTTAGAAAGGAGGAATATTTATTACCACAAGAATAGGGTATCTTGAAAATAGGAGAACTGTAATGTTCTGTCATATTTAACACTAGAGAGACTTATTCAAATGAGTTTAGATTTAAATCTTAACTACCGAAACATTTCATTTTTAATTAATTATTTATTAATATGTGAAGGGATCTGCCCTAATAAGGATAAGACATAGTATTATTATTGAATTTATAATACTTGAAATTAGAACGCTGAAATGAGTTTTAAAGCATAGAAATCTTGGCGGGTGTTCGCAATGAATTATTGAGTGCTGATTCAAATGTATCAGGTTTTTGCCTTATACATCGGCATTTGTGAGGAACTATTATGTGTTAACACGATTGTATAAAATTTTATGATTTTACCTTTTTCAAAAGGGTCTATCACAATTATTGCGGACGATATAGTAACTACCTTTATTATCAAATATATATTATATATAATCATAGTATATATATATATATAATATATATATTATTATATATAATAATATATATACTAATACATAATATATATATCTACTATATATACTAATTATATATATATATTATATAAAATAGATATATACCATATACATATATATATATAATATACTATATATTTAAATATATATATATATATATATATATTATATTATATAATTATTATATATATATTATATTTGTATAATATAATATATATAATTATATTATATTAATATATTATTATATATAAGGGAGAGAAACAAATCGCAATGATATGATACATGTCTTTGTTAGATATATGTTAAACTATAATACCAAACTATGAAATAAAGAGTAAATTATGGAACAAAGAGATGTGGTTATGTGTGAATGGGTATTTAGTTAAAATGTAAACAAACTACGATGGTAGTAAACTTTCTCTTCGTAGACGATAGCGTTTGGAATATCCCTCATCAAGCTTTGGACATATCCCTATCATTCAAGCTCCACAATACTCGGCCATCATATTAGATATTCCACTTAGCAGGTAACCGTCCTTCCATGAACTTTGATGGAAGCGTTCACCCTGCATATCACTAGCATCGCGCCTAGGTTATTCTTAGGTGAGAATGTACCGAGATAATGCACTACATAATACGCATTTACTTCCATAAGAATTGAAAAACTGATTCTCAGCGTTCCAAGATACAAATTGTTAGTGGGTTACTCGGCTATCCTGTTCTCAGGAAAAATTATGACTGAGGTTAACGATCTGACCACGCATTTCACCTCTTGCTCCAACACAGTCATTGTTGAGAAAGCAGCATCGGACGGAGTGTCCGTATTTGTGGGCGTCAAATATCTGCTTTTTTCTTCTCGCTCACTCAGCCAGGAAACGTTGAGCAATATATAGCGGAAGCATTCACCACCATGTCATCAAACCAAATTTTATGTGTAGTGTAAAGGTAAGATGATGTTTTCTCTCTAGTACAAGTGTATTACAGTTCGAATGTTCCTGTCACATGCGGCAGGTTCTACCACTCGGTAGCCATTTCTATGGAATCTAGGCACCCTTTGCCGCAAACCGGCTGTCCCAATAGTACAGAATCAGGGATATCTTGGATGGAAACTGTTGGCTGACCGAGAAAATGTTACACAATTATTAGACGGTCGAGCATTACCATCCATGTACTGATAATTGTACATCTCTATAACTGTCTTGATTTTTGCTACTCCGCATCTTCATCCGTATCCGAGTACCCTAATGGAAACGAGCATACCTGTTAGGGGAGCGATTCTGTACACCACACTTTAAAACTGCATCTTGAGAGAGTGTCAATACAACTAGTACGCAATCACAACAGCATCGTATGTCGAGAGTCCATAGCGGAGTAGATCGCCTGCAACTTCACATACAGATACACAACGAGTTAACCATATGAATAAGGAAAGAGCCTCCGCAACTCTGCTTCTATGTTACGATAACCCAATGTACTTTGTGCATGGTCAGGAGGTCATTTTCATGCAAACCTCAGACGAACAGCCAGGACAACATCGGCATATTAACAAAACTTCTCATCAAAGATGTTCAGTGCAAACCTGAGACCTGTGACAATGGACGGAATCGACTGTATTCGATGATGATAGACATATCCAAAGGTCATGGGCATCATACATAGATATGCTACTAAGTTACCACATGCTTCCCTAATATCGAGCCGCAGTAAAAACTTCGCGTGCTACTGATAATATATATGCGGCAACGTAAACCGTTATACAAGACCTACGGTTAGTAGCGCAAAATGATTTTGTCTTCCTAGAGGAAATTTGCAAAAATAGGGATACCAATGATTCACGAACGGGATGTAGAAATAACAGGCAAATCCGAAAATATCATATATGGATCAGCACCTCCGAAAATTACGTTATATCTGCTACAAAAGTCACATCAAGAAAAGTTTCGACCTTTTTGATTGACCAGTAGTAATTTTTTTTATTTTTCCCTAATGCCATGACCGAACTTTGAAAAATAACTATTCGGACCGAAATAGGAGGTGATTATTTCCGCGAATATCGGTATTCGGACGAATAACTTATTAGAACGGAATATTCGGTTATTCGATATTCGGCTATTTTCACATTCCTTGCAATCTAATTATATATATATGACTATATATATTATATATATATAATATATGATATATATAATAAATATATATATAATATATAATATATATATATATAATATATATATATATATATATATATAATATATATATTATACTTACTATTATATTATACTAATATATATATATAAAAGGTTCCTGGAAATTTTCAACACTATAGACCATGTCATTTTTTTTGGCGAATTTTTATGTCAGCCGATATGGAAAAAAAGTGGAATTTTGAGAAAAAACGCCTATAAAGAAGTTTGGAATGATTTTTTTTCTTTTTTGCCAGAAGTAAAACAATTCATTACGCCTCACCCACGTAAGTTAAGCGCACCACTAACCGCAGAAAAAATCTTTATTCGCAGCACCGACCTTTTGTATTAATTGCGCACCGGCAGTACAAATCCGCAACTACGCGGGAGCAAAATGAAGCATACATTTATTACCGTAGCTATAAAATTTAGAATAATATTAATATGCATTTAGTACCAAATTTAGTAGCATACTACCGTTATACATTTAGTACAAAATTTAGTAAATTTAAAATTTAGGACAATATTAGCATACATTTAGTGCCAAAATTAGTAGCTTTAAAGTTTACAGTAATGTTAGTGTACATTTATTTATTTATTTATTTATTTATTTATTTATTTATTATAAATTTAGTACCTTCTAATATTTACAATAACATTTGTGTATATTGGTACCAAATATACCAAATTAATATCTTTAAAATTTACAACAATTTTAGTGTACCGGCTCCGGTTCCCGGCTCCGGTCTTTTTCACAATTGTTCAGCTCCAACTTTAAAGAAAATACTTTCACCACTTTAAGCAAATAAATTGAAAAAAAATTTATTCTTCAAGCTCCATAATCCGGCTTCGGACTACAGCTATGATTAAGTATACAGTCGCTCGTATAAAAGCTTTTGCAGAGTAATTTTTACACCTTACAAAAACCATTTCTTTAAAAATTATTTACTATTGATTTGCACGGCTCCGGCTCTGGCTTCTTTTCAAAATTTGTTCAGCTACCAACTTGTCTCTTTATTTTCAACCCCTGCAAAATTCTGAAAATTTTTCTCAGATCCGACCGTCCGACTCCGCTAGCCGCTCGGCTTGTTATCCATTAGATAGTTCAAACTCGACTTAATGCAGAAAAGATGAATTTTTTACCTGCAAATAAGATCTAAATAATATATACTTTTGTCCGGCATCCGGCTCCCGACGCATTTTCAAAATTGTTCAGGCTTCAACTTTGATACGAATTAATATTCACCTGCAAATTAATAAAATTTTGGTTTTCAGTCGAGTCCGCTCCGACTACTTTCCATTTACTGAATAGTTTCAGCTCCCAATTTTGCAGAAGTATTCTTTACTGCAAACACAAGTTCTTTAAAAAATTTATACTCGGGTCCATTTCAAATTGTTCAACTCCAACTTTGTAGAATTATTTCCACCTGCAAAAAAGTTCTTGAAAATATGTTCTCAGATCCGCCTCCAGTTCCAAGCTCGACTCGATCCTGGTCCGGTCCGCTCCGATTCGTTTTCCATTTCAGAAGTAGGCTCGGACTTTGCAAGATTTTCACCTGCAAAAAACAATCTTAAAAAACAAATATATATTTGTCTGGCTCAGGCTCCGACTCCGGCTCAGCTCGGCCACCGACTCGTTTCCATTACAGAATATTTCAGACTCGACTATTGAAGAAGTATTTTTACCAGCAAAACAATTTCTTTTAAAAAAAATTACCGGGCCTCATGTGTGTTTTGGGAGCATCCTAGTTCAGGTTATGATCATTATATATGAAGAGAAGAGCCTCATTTGGGTTGTGTTTGCGAGAAAGGAAAAATTTAATTTTAAATTATAAATGTGAAATAAACCAGCTGGAAGTCCGAAAACCTGAATTGCAATTTGAACCTGGAAATGAAATTTTTTAGTTGAACCCCTATAAAAAATTATCTAAAGATATATAGTAATCTAAAAACACTTACGGAATTTCAAAACAAAAATTGCACCATGATGTTGAGGAGGGAGTTTTCTCAATTAATTAGAGTTAATATAAAAGGTGAAATTTTCTTTATTGTTACTCCAAAAAAGTTGGGGCTTGGGCAAGTTAACAGATAATCCCTTAAGTATTGTAACAACAAAGAAAACATTTAATGGGAATGTAAAGAAATACTGCCTTCTCTAATCAGTGGTAAGCATCGGGAGTATATTGTTTGTAAAAACAAAGAACAATTAAATGGGAATGTAAAAATCTGCTTCTCTCTAGTGGTAAGCATGGGTATATTGCAGCGGCTGACGGAGTCGGAGTCGGATCGATGGAGTCGAGGCCAATCTTCGGAGTCGAGTTCAAAACTCTGTGCAAGTGAATCGGATCGAAAAGATGCCTGGGTAGTGGAGAGTCGGAAGTCGAAACTTTAGAGAACTATTAATAATTATTATTTAATATATATTATTATTTTAATTATTATTATTATTATATTATTATATTTTATTATTATTATTAATTATTATTATTGATTATTATTATACAAGTTTTTAATTTTGATTTCCACGTTTCTAAATAATTTACTTTTATGTATAATTATAATTTCCTAGTAAAGATAATCTTTGAAAATAAACAGGAGAAGAAGAAGAATATATTTACATAGGATTTCCCGACGACGTTTCAATCTCACATAATTGAACATCTTACAAAAGGATTATTCTTGTAGCGAAACGAGTCTTAAATTTGATTTAATAAGAATAAATCAACATGATATTGCAAGTCTAGACTTCTGAATGAAATACTATAAATTTTATTTCGTTATGTTTGTTGCGTGTTTTCATGATAGAGGGCTCACGCAATTTTAAGTTCTGGACTTTACACGGATCCGTATAATATTGTGAAGTGTTAAGAAATATTACTAATAGTTGATTGGACCATGTGCCGTGTTGAAAGTTCAAAGATTTTGCTGGGACTAGTAGAGATGTTGATATGCGCCTGTCCGACAATCATTAGTTAGTGTAACCAAATATGTCGACGTACAGTCTAACTCAGGGCAGTTTAAAAAATTTACGGTAACACACGGAGGTGATCGGCCAAAGATCTTTGTGCTAAAGGAAGATTGACAGTGTTGGACTTTGTATTTTGAGATGGTCTTTAGTTTTGAGGTGAGAACTCAAATATTACGAAGGCCTCTCTTACCTTATGGGACAAATGCATTGGAAGTTATTGAGAAGAATTATCGAATTTTTTCTGATTATTTTTACTTTCTTTATTATATATTTGGTAGGGTTATGAATTACTTTTCAACTGATTGTGGACATATCACAGTTATTCAAATTTACTTAATGCGGCATTTCATTCATACAAAAGTTATTAAGTTAACATAGGTTGTGATGCTCTGATAATACCTGTTGCCGAGAACACGGATTTGCGCACGCACCGACTCCGCACCGGCGAGGTCGAATGTACCGCACGCACATCGCACAACCTCACTACCGCACCGACAAACCGCCACCGAGACTCTTTTGGCCAGTGCGCACGCACCGCACCGCCGCACCGCACTGAGAGCGAGCCACAGCGCACCGCACCGCACCAAAATTTGAGCACCACGACCCCACCGCACCGACATATATATATATTATATTATATTATATATAATAATATTTATATAATATATATCTAATATATATATTATATAATATTATATATATATATTAATTATATTAGTATATTATATATATATTATATTACATAAATATATATATTATATAATAGTATATATTTATATAATATATATATAATCATAGAATATATATAATATATATATATATAATAATATATATATGTTTAAGAAGGACCAGAGAGCTCTTAAGCAGATGACCAAATTACCCACACTGAGCACATAAATGGTCATTAGATACTCCCATTGGCACTCCATGCCAATGGTTCTTCCTTATGGTGAATATATCCATATTCTTCTTCGAATGAAGTAAGCTCTCCATCATATCAACACTGAATTAAACCTACAATTACAGACACATAACCTCTAAAGAAAATAAGCAAATCATTGATAAAAATGGCAAGGCCACCCGATTAGCTTAGAGAGCAGTATCAGGGTATGCTATCAAAATTTACCCTAACTATCATCACCAATTAAATGCCATTGAACGCCTCGGAGTGATGGAGTTGGTGCCTTCACGAAATTGCCGGCCTATTTTGAAGTACAGGTCGACCTTTCTTCATAATTTCTGCAACCTTCTCGGGTTTTAAATTAATTTTATTTTGTTGAACCAACACCTCTCTCTAAACCTCATCTGTTATTTCTAACCGAAATTTAGGTTTTTAAACGTTCCGAGAGCAAACCTTACTCTGTTGACTCCTATTATTTCTTCCCTTCAATTTTAGACAAAGGCGATTGTGCCAATGTGGTGGCAATCGTTATGTTCAGGGCTTTGATTGAAGTTTTTATCCGATATGTCTACCAATGTCAATATTAAACCGTCATAATAACATTAGAACACATTCTCATCTCTTACTTCACATTTCTCTGAAAATCATTATTCTTGAAGTTTTATTGTCAACGTTTCCCACGGCCAACTGCATTTACCTCTAAATATCAAAGAATTAAAGTTATGAACTTGCGCTAGGAGCTTTCTATCCCAGATTACCATGAGCAGTTGTGCAGATTCACTACTCGATTATCTCCGATCGCACTCTGAGTGAACCCAACAATTCTAGACCTTATTCCTAATCTCTCAATTCTATCCTTAGTTCTGTTTAAATCTTTACCTACTCTGGGTCCCTCCGATCACTCTATCATATCTCTGTTTTTGGTCTATCTCTCTTCAAGTCGTCCGCAGAAAAGACCCCCGACTACGGACAGAGAAACGTATATATGCAACTTACGGTTCATGCTAATGGAGTCGGACTTACGGTACGTAATTACGGTCCGTACGTGCTATGAAATTTCATGGAATGACTACTGATTCCCACGTGGACAAAGGTCTCTCGAGTGTATGCAAAGCGCGAGCTAATTCCTTCTGGCATGGAGGCGTGCACCCATGATCTTTCCATTCAATTACAAATCATAACCCTTAGTTTAACTCTACTTGTTCTAGTGCAAGTAGCTACTCGGACGCTGCATTCAGATATCACCGTCAAGTTCAAACACCAGAAACTCAAGCTAATGCTTTCATCCCAAATCGTCCAAAATCGTATTCTCCATAAGACTAAAGTCTATTTTTCCAGGTACGAAATGGCAAAATTATTTCCATGGACTATTTCTTCTTCAAGCTCTCCTCTCCACTACGCATTCACGAAATTTGCCAAAAATAAGTTTTACAGTAAACTTGATTTGTCAAAGGAATTTTTAGTATTTCCGTCTGCAAACTGACTGTTTTTACCCTCTCCAAAGCTAAACTCTTCGCTCAACCTTTGATTTTAATTCTACCATAGACGATATCCAGTAGATCATTCTTTCTCTCATCTCTACCTCCAACAATTATGCTAAGAATAGCAACTTCTTCAAAAGATGTTATTTCTAGCTTTTTCAGAAGGATTGCTAGCAACAGAACCGTCGTCCTGATGGTGTTTTACCAGTGGTTCTCAAAACTTGTGATTTCAGAGCTTTTAACCTTTTACCATATTTAAATTAATTTATCTCTGCCTACTAATTTTTACCTTCTTTTTACTCTTCACTGGAACTCCACATGTACAAAAAGGGAACCAATCTCAACCCTCCAAATATCACCAAATCTCTCTACTTCTGTTCTTTCTATAGTTCTTGAAGCTACCTGCAAGAGCAAGTTTAAAAACATCTCATTCTTCTGAATCGTTTCTCTGCTTTTATATCTCTTGGTCTCTTATCTTCAGATTTTGTTTGAATGCCACTCGCTCATCTCTATGTAAAATCTATACAAATAGTGGTGTAGCTCAATGGTTCTGTTTTTAATATCCATAACTCTATCTACTATCTCTCATAAAGAACCTCTCGTTTATTGCTTCTCAACACATACATACTCCAATGTCGCCAACACAAGACATATCAAACCTTCATTACTCCCCTCATTAATATGATAAGATCCGTCCTTTTCAACAGAATATGACTCCGACCATAGACGGGCCCCCTTGGAATCCATAGAAATCTGATCTTTCAATCGGAATTTCTTTGAACCGGCATTGCAAACAACAGGTATGTTGTTCAAATACTCAAAAGCTAATTCTCATCTTTTCACTCAACTTAATTTTTCTCACGACAACATATGCATCTTCTTGAAACACACAAACTCCAAACTTCGTCTGTCCTCAATATTTTGGGTTTAATTTTCTTGTGACACTTAATTAGGAAAGTTCAATTTACACTTCGCTTAAATTCAAACAGGCTTCTAAGGTTGGGTGTATCTGAGGCACATAGAAATTATCTTCACTCCACCCTTCAGTTTGAGCTTTACAAGGGGGTCTTGCCCCTGTTATAGATTATCCCTCAACTATCTGGAGTGATTACACGCATCACAAGTTCTCTTATTAATGGTTGACCTAGGGCTTTCGTCTATCAAGTGAGATTGTTGCCATCACTCTTTAATTTCATTCGTTAAATTCGGACCTGCTCTTCTGAGCTCTTCAATCCCATACCTCCTCCATTGAGGGTTATGCGAAACACCTTTCACACAGTCTCATATTTTTCATATGCTCTCTATGCTCAGTCTTAAACAGCTATGTTACAATCTTACATGACATTAAGTACAGTTGGAACATTACTCCGAGCTATCTATATCACAACCTACCCTATAAACACGTTTGCTAGATGACAGTACTTTATAAACCGTAGCGATACCTTTATATTTGTAAATGCACAAGAACAACAGCTAAATTAGTTTGTACATATGTACTATCCAGCGACTATTTTTTTTATTGAGAAAGGTGTGAGAAAATATATATATAATTATATACTATATTAATAATTTATATATAATAATAGGATATAAATATATATACTTAATATATAATATATAATATAATAAAATAATTATAATATAATAGTATATATATATATATTATTTATAAATATATATATATATTATAATAATTAATAAATATAATAATATATATATATATAGATATATATATATATATATAAAATAATAAAATATAGATAAATATTCGCATGCTTTTAAATTTCGCATGCTTTTTAAATAATTCGCAATTGATTTTGCATCCACAAAATATAAAAATAAAAAATTTTTGACATATTGCATAAGAAAAAAACAAATACTATTAGAAAATGTTTTGATGGAATTTTTAAAAAAAATGTAAAAGATTTTGTTGAGAAATGTTAGCAATTAGTATGACTAGTGCGTGTCCAGGTAAACAGTACAGTAATTGAGTCACATCGAAATCTAGCAATATTAATGTTGAATAGAAACGTAACGCAGCTATCTATTTTGCGTCAGTGAAACTGTTGAAGGAAATTCCCATAGTAATCCTTATACAGTGTTGTTTGGAATTACTTCGATATTGATTTCCACGTGACAACGGAAACCATACACTTTACAATTCTAAATTATTCTCAGAAAGGAAATGATTATCCAGTTATGAACTATCAAAGCCAAGCAAAAAACAGGAATGATAAGAAAAGGAAAAGAGTAAAAGTAAAGAATCCCAAATTCCAATTATTAAAGAAGGGAATAAATTACACTTAGAAATAATTGAAAATACAAATATTGGGACAATGTGAAAACGAAATATAAAGGATGGATATATAATTTACAGAATTATAGAAATGAATGTCGTGTTTCGTCACGCTGAAAATTCTTGGTTTTGTAACGGCTAGCAAAAAGTACGGTCTCTTTCATCACACTACTCAAGGAAAGTACTACAGATCTACTGTGTATTGAAGAAAAGTTTCAAAATTAATAACTCTATCAAATATCATCAAAGTTAGCTTTCTCCCAAACGAGCATGGGTAGATAAACTCAATCAGCCATTTCTTGTTTCTAACTGAGTAGTCGCCGTTGCAATTATTTCAGAGCCAAATTTATGTGTCGAAATGCTAACTGAACCCATCATAGAATGTCAACAGACGTGAACATCATCAGTGGACCTTATTTAATTGAAATGTTGTCGAAATGGAACCTTACAGATGAGTCCACTGGTAGTTCCTGAAGAGCATAGGCTGGTGCCAATATAAAAGACTTATTATTACTATTCTTGAAGTGAAACTAAGCACAAAATCGTCAGTCATCGAACATTAGAATGTCGGACATCTCAAACAAGAGATCAACGGACGTTCTCTCCAAGCAATAGAAATTAATTGCGGCACACTGAATATTCGACGATGGGCAGTAAACAAATAAATTCAGGCCAGGCGATTAAAGTTCGCCTAACTTTCAGATCAATGAGGTTACTCTGACAATGTTGTAAGTTCCGCAAGAAACTTACTGATCGACTACTTATCTGCCAGTACGGACCGTATCTGAATGCATAAAATAAATGTCTTCTCCTCCATGACAAATTCCAATATTCTAATTTACTAACCGAATGCACCATGATATCAATTGATAATACTCAACTCAATTCAGAAGACGTATGCGATTAATTGATACACTCAGCAAACCAACTTGTTACTGTCTTCCTCTCGTAAATAAACTCATGAAGATTAGTATTGAAGATAATCCATCAGTGGACAATGGACAGTCAAAGTGACACTCTATATAAAGGATAATGAGAGAACTAGGCGATAATGAACACAAAAAAAAGCACTATATCTCTACCCCTACTAAATTATATGGTTCGGTCATACATTTCGTATATGTACCATTACACAGAATGATGGGATACACTGGCAACAAATCATAACATGAAAATAAGTTTAGCCCTCATACTTTCACTCGATATAACTTATTGGAAATAAACAAACTCTGCATAATGAGGGAAATAATCAGACCGCGTGTTCAAACCACCTACGTAAAAACTTAGCAAGTGATACACTACATCGTTAACATTTTAACCCTCTGCTCCAAAACAAAATAAACTTTTGCGCGTCCCGTAACCTTCCTTTCCTACTCCTTAATCGCATCTGATTTAATCATGTAAGCAAGTACACCTACTGAAGGGGCATATAATAATATATTATATATATATATATATATTATATATATATATATATATATATATAATATATATAATTATATATATAATATAATATATACCTATACATATAATATAATATATATTAATTATATATATATATAGTATATATAAATATGTCATATATATATATATTATATTTATAATACCTTATATTACTATAATATATATATATATACTATACTATATATAATATATATATATATATATATATATTAATAATAAAAAACCTATAATTAATAATATATATATATATATGCTGAGAATCAAAAGTAATAGAAATATACGACTAAGATGAAGCGTTTGTAAGAAAAATGCGTGTAAAAAAGTGACTGATTGGGTATTAATCATCTAATAGCGGAAGTGAAAGGCAGGACGATTGAATGTGAATAGTCCCTATTAGAGTTATTCAAATTGCATATTCAATTGAAACTGGCGGATTAATGAATACCACAACAACAAGAATTACAAATGGGACCGAGTGGCACCAGGAAAAGGAACCTAGTACAAGTAGTTAAAAATTGGATAGCCCCCTAGAATGGCTGTAGAACAAGTCGCCCCCACCACGAGCCCCCCGGTGCCCTACTAATGATTATAATGCGGATGATTTAAGGCTATGTAATGTTGCTAAGTGAATCTGACCTATGCGAGAGTTGGGCCTGCCAGCGCAAAAAACTTAAGGCAATAAACCACTACCCCGAATCCTGGCAGAATAGATCAGTGTAACAAACATAAGAGCCACGGGGGGTTTGAGAGTAGACGCCACGAAATAAGCCAAGATAAGCCGATAATATGGTTCGTGAAAAGATGATGCAGGAGAGCTTCCGAGATTGATGAACGAAATTAAAGAATATGATTAGAATGATGCAGAGCAAGCAAAAAATGAGAACAAGTTATAGTCTGAAGTGTTAATAATATAGGCTAATGCTATGATAGCGTAATGATAAAGAAAAGAGACGGCACTCCCCACACAAATTGTAATCGCAGAAAAGTGCTAGACGTCAGGAAAGATTGTGAATGGAAGAGAAAGATCAAAAAATGATAGGTGGTACGAATGCAATAGCATAGATAAAATTGTTAATGATGGAATGTAAAAAATTAACATAGGGAATAATGATCTGGTGATCACAACAAATTAAGAGTTGAACATAAAAATGATCGGGGTATGTTGGTTCTTGTATTTACAAATGAATTAACATATGATCTTACATAATCATCTGGAAGGAAGAGAGAAGAGACCGAAGGAAATGTGGAATTAAAGAAAAGAAGTATGTCAGCCCACAGGGGATAACAAAACGGAATGTCTGAAGGAAGCAGAAGAAATGCTGGTATTTAGTCGTAGAAAGGCCTGAAAATGTAAGCGGTCCTAATTAGGCAGATAGTGAAATGGAAGAGGGTTTTTGAAAAAATCAGAGGGACGATTTAAAGACTCTCACAGAAAAAACTCTGGATGCCAGACCGAGAAGACGATAACACTACCCACTTGACGATATGCCATAGATAATAAATATGTATGATAGTCTCATATATAATATAAATACTTTACTCTATATATTTACGTACTTGGTCCCGTTATAATATAATAAATATGGCACTCATCTAGTAATTATCTTATTATCATTATTTTTATTATGAAACTTATTATTAGTTGTTATATAAATAATTATAATGATATTTATATTCAATAGATAATACAAATTAGATCAATAATAAAATAAAAACTACGAATAGTTTATACACGACCTCGTGATGGACATAAGTAATAATAATTCATAAATGATAATAATCACGATAAAGAGGAGTAATGCATTAAAATACATATAATACAGAATTATAAATAAGGTGAAATGGACTCTACTAAATGAATAAGATAATTAAATAATATAATTAAATGTATAAGTATAATAATAAGTGAATAATAGATGCAATTGATAGAGGATAACTAATAATATTACTTTTGTCGGAATCTGCTCTCTCTCAATAAGTATATAGTATCTGGTCTATTATGTGTTCTCTCTAAGTAGCATCATATGCATGATCCTAGATATAGCTCTTTCGTCTCTTTCTATCTAATAAAATCAATTTAGAGCCATTATTTAAATAGAACCAAAGTACAACTCGTTTATACTCAACTTAGACTGTAGTCTCCACCTCAAAGCTCACGCTACATCCGGCGAATAAAAATATAATATATTAATAAGTAGTGAGATCCTATAATTCCGATTATATAATAAATAATATTAATATATATATATATAATTATAATCATAATAAATATAAATATATTGAATATAAATAAATAATAATTAAATTTAAAATTAATAATATAATGAATATTAAAATAATTGAAATATTATAATTATTAAATTAAAATAATAATATAATAACAATAATAATAATACCATCTTATCATTTATTTAACATACATGAAATTTGAATAGTAAATGAAAATCAAATCTTCAATTTACAAACAAAATATAAATTACAATCCATGATAAAAATAATATCGTCTGTATACATAATTACTTCAATGTATCCATGCCATTGCTGGTTAAATTCAAGTCTATATTAGATTTTATTATAAGAAGTTATATAGATTTTGACGTTAACTGTCTGTTGAAGGTCTGATTCATATATTTGTGTTTTATCAGTTCCCTTAAGTTTCCGCGGTGATTCAAGAAAGTCTCTTATATTACATATTGGCTCAAAATATATTCGTATGATGTTAGAGTCTGTGTATATAAGAGTATTGTAGGACAAACCGTTGGAATCCCTAGTATGAAGATTCTCTCGATTTATTGGTAACTGTTCATAGTATATGTAATTATCAAATATTTATTGTTACGCTGTATATTTGGTGTTGCCTCTACAGAAAAGACTAAATCAGCTCATGCAACTTCGAGAACGCCTCTGCTTGTATAAGAGAAACACACTCCGAGCTATGATCGAAAAAATTGTGTGCAGCTATGAAATCCTATGAATATTTTTTGATCTGCTTCGTGAAATGCACATATAATAAATATGAAGCGATAGGGGCCCATCATAAGCTACTCCGCAGACATTCATTTGATAGCTCGGTTGCTCGTTTCACAGCACTGCACCATTAGAACACAAGAGATCCTCGTGTACGTAAATCATGTGCCTACAAGCGATCCGGAAAATGAGTGCAACGTTCAACATATCGAAATAATTATGGGGTGCTTTATATCTATAGTAGGTACTAATCAATACTACATTATAGAATGAATTTTATAGATACTAGACTAACCATATATCGTGATTTAGAACCTTCAATCCAATGACCATAAAATGCATAGCCTTTATAAGTATTGACATTAGTTTATGGTGAGAGACATAATTAAATTAGTAGCCAGTTCAATATAGCTGCGTGAATGTGTTTGGTATAAAAACATTAAATCAAGGGGCTTTTCTCATTCTCGATATAGTAGTCAATTATTCTCTCCAATTGGCTATGTCAAATACAGAGCTGATAGTGTATGATACCTGTGAAATTTTCATGCATTCACAATGTACAATTTTCGTTATATGTGAATAATAATATCCATCAATTAATTAATCTTCAAGTGGCTCATACTCGCTGGATAGTGTCCTAGTACCCACTATTAATAGTATATTTTATATCTCACACTCGCGAATATAATAGACAATTACTCGCTCGATTCAGATGATCTGCGCTCCTTCTACGCAGAGTCAATATGAGAATTACGTTGCTCTCCATACGTACAGACTGTCAGGAAATAACAAGATGAAAAGAATCAATTCAACCATAAGTCTTTCCTGAATTCAAAGTAAGATGCTTAATTCTAGTAGCGATTATGTATCTGATGTCATGTTTCAGGAATTTTACTTGGAGTCGGTCAAGAGTTCTATACCCTCTCGCCCTCTGATCACAATATACGAATGTAGACAAGGAAGTCATTGATCCCGATACATTACGCTGAATGACTCTCAGCTGACGCTCTCTGGCTATAATCGTAAGCATTTAATCCAGGACTTATGTAAATTCAATATTAGTACTTGACTCATTAACGGCACTAGTTCCAGTGAAATCTCATGTGGATCAATTAAATAATATCGATAAGAATCTATACGACGGATTTGTGTTGCTTAACATAACAAACATGTTGATCCATATATAGTAGGCCTACGGCATATTGTTGCATATGGTTTTAGCATCGTGGAGATCCAAACAACGGCGGCTGGGATCGCATGTGTGATACATCGTCATGTATTGCCTTTATCTAAATGGATATGTACCGGACTTATGGTAAAAATATACTAATAGGACCAATGTATCTGGTATATATTACCAATAAGGTATATTGTATATAACGTAGTGGAATAATTCTAGACATTAGGCAGGAAAACTCATCCCCATAGCTTAAATAAACATGTCACTTAGTCTCTAATCACCCTAAGATTCTTCAATACTCAGTCAATTGGTGATGGTCTATAACTCTAAAGAGGATATATCGTGAGTATATATTACTTCTTCGAGTGAGGGAAATTTATATGATATCGAGAACGAGACGGTGAGGGCTAACTCACTTTCCGTGCCGACTCTTCGCTTGTGTGACTCGCTTCCTCGACAGTATACACCTTAATGACAGCAACAAAGCATCACGCATTCGCAAGACAATGAGTATGAGAGTCGTGCGCACGCTTACGTCTAGCATCCTCCGCATCTATATGTGACGACGCCTTAATAGCGCAGACTCAAACCCTCGCTCTTCCTATGCGGCAAGACTGCTTACCTAGCCGCAATCCGCTAGCGTCTCTCCGCTATAATCCATGGTGTCCTCGCACCTGTCTACAACCACAGATAATTAATATATACTATTACAACCACTAGGACTAACTATTTTCTTCTCTGTACAAAAAATTTATTTAAAATTTAATATTGAAAATTGAATGGAATAATATTACACAAAACACCGTAGTATACTCCTTGGGGGTTTTCCTATAATTGTCACTCGCTCAATGTCGCCTCTCCTCAAAGGACAAAAGAGCATATGCATCATCCTCGACCTGAGGAAATTCTTTTCCGTGGGTTCTCCACAAAAAATTAATAAAAAGACAGTATAACGCGAAACTTGCTGTGTGGCCACTCATCAACCCAAAAGCTAATCCCTGGTTCCCTTGACAATCGCCACATTACGTAAAGAATCTCCTCGCTCCTCACGCTGGCGCAATGTACTCTCAGCGACATGCTGAATGGGAGAGCGGTCTATATTTAGATATATTCAAATTGATAGCTAGACATTACTCAGATCACAATATGTGCTCTCTATTCATGAGATTGAGAGACACGACACGCATTGTGCAGTCGGTGATGTTTCGTAGTTCGTCTTTTGGCATGCTGCTGAGAGGAATGGTCTATACAGTTCAGTGTCTCGACGCAAAGATTCGCTTTCGCTCATGAATGATTAACTGGTCCTTACAACCATAAAATGCTTACTCTCTTAGACCGTCCCTTCTAGTAAATTATTTATGCTTGGTACCCTTTGATTTCCCTTCATATCATATCAAATCTCCCTCTTATTCTACCGATCCGGTCTAGTGATCCATAAATGAAGTCTCTCTCTCGACTGCCTTCAGTAGATTCACTAGGATCGCGTCTTTATATTAGACCTACGTATCACTCTCTCACAACTGTAGACTCTGCGTATTATTATTATATACACCTACAAAATGATATATAGTTATTGAAGTGGTCTAGATTTTATGTAGCGGTAATTTGCGTGACGGACACCGTTTAAAAAATAATGTATACGTAAGAGGAAGAGCCTATAATATTTTTATATTAGTGCTCATTTCACATAGCATTAATAAAATATATCATCCCATATTCGACTTATTTCTTATTGTTTGTTACCTCAGGTTTCGTTATTTGCGTGCGTGAGCCATACTATCACAACGTATAACATTCTCTCAATTATCACTCCCTTATTAATAAATATATAAATATAATCGATATATATATATTATTTGTTAATATTTCATAAACTTAAACATGAAAAGGATTTAATATTTCAAATTACATATTTATATCAATAAACTCTGATGAAGTACAACTATAACACTAGTAATATTATATAATATAAGATATATAGTATAATATAATATATATATAATATATCATATATATACTATATATATTAATATATATAGTATATATAATAAGGACTATATTATATAATATAGTATATATATATATATATATATATAGCTATAATAATATATAATATATATAATATATATACATATTTAAATAATACACTAATATCTATATATATATATATATATAATATATATATATATATTATCCTTATATAAGTATCACAATCTCAATTTCTTTTTCATCTTATGTATTTTTCTAGAAATTTGTCGGAGATAAACGCTGGTGCGTGAGTAGCAGGTGCGATCAACAAGCCTACCGCTACACCTCAGTGAACTCAGCACCAGCACCGCATCCTATCTAAATTTTATTTCTCGATATGCTCACGCTCACATAGCACTCGCACTATTTTCATTTTTTCTATACGCAATCACTCACGTATAGAATACAGTACCCTGTGTCACAACCACAGAGTCCAACCTGAGTAGCTGAATAATTATTCGTAATGCGCTCAACCGTCCCATCACGCACCAATAAATTAGCGCACACTCACCATCACGCAATCCCACTACTCTATGAGTGTCATCGGCCAATCTCCCTTAACTCTTTATGTATAAATAAAGTTTTATATGAAATGTAGTATTATATATATTAATATAATATTAGAAATTAATATAAGTAAAATAAGTCACGCTTAGTGTAAATATATTGAGATGCCCATAGTTCAGTATAACAGAACCTATAATATAATCTGTGGTTGAATGATTGCCTGTTATAATAATGTGAGCCGTCCAGAATTAACATTTGATATTAATATATGTCTAAACTAATAATATTAGATAGATTATTATTGACACTAAGTTTCTTAGTGTTGAAATTTAATTAAGCATGTAAAACTCTTTAGTAATTCTATTGTTATAGATATTAGTGTATAGTTAATGAATCTATGTTCCTAAATAAATAAGTCGATGATATATATAGGTATGTCGCTTGACATACCTTATTTGATAAATACTAGGGTTAAAGTTGTGTTTGTATATTTAACGAAGGAATTTTGATTTTACCAGATATTGTACTATAGTGAAGAGCTAAATGATTATGATCCAAGATGTTTGAGTAGTATATAACTCATATAATCAGGCACTCATCAGTAATAATATATATATGAATTATATTTTTTTTAATTATAAAATTTAAACTTACTGATCAGTTTATCACATACAATAATTTATTAGAAAAGGTTTACCTCATATGTTTATAACCTAGAATATATATTTATTTGTGGGTGAGTAGTTGATACATGGTATAAGTTGATATTACAACTTCGGTATAATTTAATTATATTAGTCAATCGTATCAAAATCGGGTATCATTCTATATACATATGTAAACAAATTGATTATCTACAATCTAAGGTAGCGAACTGAATTATATTATTAGTGATCTTATCCAAGTTTAGTTTCTATAAATTTAATAATCATATGTTTTCATATTTGATTATAATTTAACTATTAAAGAGTATTAAAGATATGGTATCTGATAAATAGCTCATGTTCAGATATATGAGCAACTTTCGATGTGAATGTGATAAACTATTTATATGCGCATCTGAACATTAACACAAGGTGACATATTAGGTTTAGACTATAATGCCTGAGTTATATTTTTCATTGTGAGTTTTTGGGTGTATTTTAGGCAATCCTAATATATGAATAATTAATTAAAGTTTACAATTACAAATTAAGAAATCAGCTCACTCAATTCAGCAATATTCTCAGGTTCAATTGAACCACTTAGATTATGATTATATAATTAGGTACTCTATATTAATAGTAGATAGTTGATAGCAATTATTATTCATGGACGTGTAGTAAATATTATTAGATAAATAAAATATACAATTTAATCTATATAGACATATAAAAGTATTATAAATTAAGTTTACTATAACCATCTAAATGAGAAGATAAATTTATTTATTTTTTTATATGAAAAAGAAAGTCCATATTTAATTAAACATATGCTTTATTTTAATTCTTTTTTCAAAAGTCGGTATTATAATAAATATATATATCACTATAACAATTATATATAAAATAAGATGACCGTGGAATACTTTTTTATTGATCCGTGCTCATACGTGCTCAAGTGATATCTCATGACTAATTTCCTGTACAGATAATCTCTCAATCTATCCTTACCGTCAGATGTCTCTATTAATTTTGTGCACGAATAATTCTCTGTGTATGTATCTCTCGCACTCCGAGCAATGTCTGGTTAATGCTAATGATTTATTACTAATCGTATTATTCTGTATTAGGTATCTTATTAAGCATTGAGTTATTAATCTTATATATCAGAGTCGGAAGTATGTCATTATTAGTATTATTCCAATTCTATCTATGATGAAAATGAATATAAGTATATTTAAATTAAATATAATTTTGAAGTAAATGGTGTTTATATTTATATAAAAAATAAAATTTTGCTATATATTATAATTACGTTATATACATTTGTTTCCGTAAAACTGAAATATATATATATAGCTTTGTTTGATCAATGTAATGTTGCGCCCTGCATCTTTTATATGTCTTTACGGTAACTCAATTTTTACACTCGTAGTTATAACATTTGGAGATTAGATTCTTTGGAAAAATAAGATGGTAATATTATATTTTTTATATATTTTAATTATCAAATGGATAAAGCTAAAATAAAAAATATGTTGAAATACAAAATCAAAATGTTAATTACTGTAACTCTATATATTAAAGCATCTAATATCTGAGTCCAAGTGTAATAGAGTAGAATTTGTGAATTTGACTTGCAGGAGTCGGATGTCTGTAACATATCATCTCTCTCTCTCCGTCAAATACGCTCCGAGTAGTCTTGTAGTGTTACTCACAGTGAAAAAAATACACCATTTGAACTGTTTAAAGGCATGTCTTACGTACCAGCAGATACGTGAATACGACTTTAGATATTACTGATATTGATCCGACAGCCCTGACGGTACATAATGTGTACGTCCTCTCGCAAACATGCAGGATTGTTCAACTCCGCCAGAAGAAATGCACTTCCAGTATTTCTTAAGAGGAAGTACTTGTCGGTTTCTTTTTTCTCTTTAGCTACACTCGTTGTAGTGAGATTGGATTCTAAACACTTACGCGTATAATATAATCTGCTCTAAAGGTGATCCTTGAGTATTTCAGACGTTCTCAGTCAAGGCATAGTGTAAAATTTAACTTTAGAGGGTGTTTATATTTATCTAAATAAAAAATGTAATAAATATTTTTATCATTGTTATTAATAATATGATTATAGATACATAATGTCAATTTCTTCTTAATTAACTTATATATACCAACTATATTGACCTACTACCGTTTCTTAAAGTGATATTTTTATTACCTACTTGTGCTATAGGTTTACCTGGTATTAGCTCCAATCCATTATCCTGAGTTGTGAGCGTGCGGTAAGAAGCTATAGGCATATAGTCCAGTAATGATAGAGTGGTAGTATTGCGGCTGTAATTTGTTATGTTAGACGAATACGTTATTAGTACTGTTTGGCTTCTCATCTTGCTTTAGTATTTTATCATCTGCTTAAGAGCGTATATAGGGATCGAGGAGAGTGTGGGATCCGACTAACACCTTCGGTCCTTAAGATGTGCGCCGTAGACAGTGACTGGCTCGGGTTTCGCTATAGTTACGGTTCATTTAATCCCCACTTTTTGGCAATTGGGTGAGAGAAGGATGGTCTCTCTCTAGGAGATGTGTTTGAAATATGCGACATATGCATCCGTATCTATTCTATTTTATCCTCTCACTACTTATCTAATCCGGCAAACTATAATCGTGGCTTCATCAATCCCAATGAAGAAGCATGATAATTTCTATTATACCTATTCCATATTTATATCCTACTTTTGTTATAACATACTTAAATTGTTAGTATCATGTATATTTATACCATCATAAAATAATAAGTAACGAGGGAATAATATATAGACTAACTATGGCTGGTACAACTCTAGTGTGACATGTCGCTCATCATATATTCATTGTATGGTGAGTTAACCTATCTGTAGTGCTTATTAAATAAACCTGTCCTCTTTAATCCACCGTTTTTGGTGAGTTATGGTGTGAATAGGTGATATACCAGTATAGGTAAAAAAGCATTAGTAGATGATATGATTATTTATCCTATCGATTCGCACAATGCCAGTGTTTCAATACAGTGAAAGGCTATATAAGTTAATTCTTTTTTTTCCTATATAATTTAATTTGTATCGTATATAAAGTAACGGATCAAGTGCAATACCACCCTGAACAGTGCCTCCGTTGATTATCATTCGTACCAGATTCCGAGCATGAGATATAAGTAACTCTACATAATTTGAACATATTTAGTTTTCTGCTGCTGGTATGAATTAAGCAATAATTTAAAGGAAACTTATAGTCAAAATAACCACGATTTGAGTCATGTATATTATATTATTCTTACCTTTTCTATCTTCACAAATTTTCAAAATATTTTTTAAATAGTCTTAAAATAAAATAAAACTTCAATTTAAAAATACATCAAAACGATGTTTACGTATTGACATATTACTTTCGATGCTATATATATACTGTTATTTACAACATCATGATAGAAATCATAAGATGAGAGAGGCTATGCATCCTGTGTTCCTTCTTTCCCTTCTCACAAATCCTTACTGTTTGATAGAATACATAAATAAATCAATTAATGATATCTTTATTAGAAGACGAAGGCTCGGAGACATCGAACTTCATAACCTCTGACGTTATTGATCTCTAATAATAATAATAATAATAATAATAATAAAAGTTATTTCAATTGGCTACACTTTCAAAATCAATTTAGGACCTCTTTGAGTATTAACTAAATGTTATTAACTATATAATATTAACTAAATGTTAATATTAATATATTATACGTAGAAGGTTGGCTCGCCGACTCTCATGCTAGAGGACGCTGGTTCAATCCTCCGCGTAGCAGTCTGCGTTTTATCTTCCTGGGGGCAAGAATTAAAACTCGGCTGCGAACACGTTGGTGGCGCTGGGGGTTTGGGATAGCCGACCTTAAAATTCGATTTCCTGTAGTCCCCCCCCCCCCGTGTTACCCTCGGAAAAGGGGATAAAGAACGTTAAAAGGAAGATTTATTCACTAAAAAAATTTAGGGATTCAAACAAGTATAATAACTGAAGGTTTAACGATTCTAACTTGATCAAAGATTTTCACCATAATATAATATAATTTGTAATAAGTCTGATTTAACTCTCATACCATATGAAAAAATTTATGAATAAATTGTTAAAAAAATATTAAATGGTAATTAACATTAATTAGTTTGGTAATTTCCCTCAAATTTATTTTTTTAAATACATCAGACACGTGCCGTACGACATGAATTTACCACTTAAGTAAAGCCTCCTACACACGGCACCATCAGCACGGTAGTTTAGTGTGGAAATAGGGTGCTACTCTACATACGACCCCAACCTGGAAGCAGGTTAGATCTCTCTATTGTGAATACACATTTCATGGCACTTTCCAATTCCTTTTTCATGATCGTCAATTTTTGATACCACTTGGCACTCAATTACAGAATCACGTCACAATTGGTAGGAGGTCACCAGACAAATAGCAGCAGCATATTGATCCAACCATCAACAAATAACCCAATTTTCAGTGTTGGAGTGGGGAGTTGGGAGATTTGTATGAACATATCAACCAACCGCCAGACGTTAATCATATCGTTCCAGCAAATCTACAAACTACCAAATCTCTGCAGAGGTCCATAAAGATCGGACGTAGTAGATTACCAAGTCTTGCATTTTTAATTAAGTGGTTTAAAGATCTATTTTAACATTCAAATTTCAAACAAAAAGGCAAACTTGTTTTCGACCCATATGCAATAGGGCGGTCTGTTAAATCTGTTGAATATTCTAACATCTTTTTTTTATCACCTAATACATTTGACATAACGTCTAACATAAAAAAAAATTGAGTATAACTAGAAATAGAAATAAAATCGAAAATTTTCAGCTAAAAAAAACAAAAAAAAACAATTCTTAGTTTTTTTTCAAATCATTTGACATCATGTTTTTCTTCAAGATATTAAAAATCAACAATATTACAATAATAGTGATAGCAAACTGCTTTCATTATAAATTAGATGTTAATTAACGGTTCTGAGACTTAGGAGCGCTGAGCAAATAACATCGAAAACTGTCTATATTTAAAAACTATGATAGTAAAACGCTATCAATAAATAGGGCGATAGTACTATAGATGGTTTCCCATCCCTAATTAAGATCTAAGCTCCTCTGATTGGCGAGGAAAGACATGGGGTCAAAGAAAAGAGAAATTAACTAGAGGGAGGGGGTGCAGGGGGCATGGCCCCCACCAGAAATTCGTTTGGTTAATACAAATTAAAAAATTCTCAGATAAAGGGTTCATGGACCTCCCCCCCTAATCAGAAAAAGTTCCTAGTTAAGCCAATAAATACCTGGAGTAATAATAGTGGCTTTCGCCATTGGTTCGTATGTTTCTATATTTTGAAGGTCATCAGGCCATCGCGCAGGATTATTTACAATGAATTCTTCTACTTCTTCTTTTGCCATTGTAGCTTTCTTGTTCTTTTGTTTTGCGACATTTCGAACAATTGTTCTTTTAATCTAAAATATGAACAGCAGTAATGCATTTTATTATTATTATTATTATTATTATTATTATTATTATTATTATTATTATTATTATTACATTTGCTCTGAATCTAGAATAATCTTTCCTTGGCAATACATTTCTCTTGCCCTTACTGAATACTGAATCCATCGTTTTCTTCGAGTTTCCCAACAGGTCGGTTCCCAACACACCACACTATTATATACATTCTCTAACCATATCCGTATCATCATCCTTTCCACAGACCAAACCATCAACATACTTTCATATTATTCTCTCCGTTTACCCCTTTTCACACACACCATTACTCTTTTAATACTGTTCATTCTCATTTTATTCATATTCCTCTACACTGGTGCTATTTGCCCCTAAGATTGGTCTCATTTGAAACACATATGAATCTTTTGATCTATATTCTTATCCAGACCATAGGTCTTCTTTACTACTATACAATACACAGGTAACAACATACCATGCAAGACCCTTGCGCACTCCATACTTAGTCCTTTACATTCACCAACGAGTTTTAATTGCACCGGCCACCTTCCTACATTTTCACAATCTTTTCTCTACTTACACTCTTGCATCATGCCGTCCCTTTTTCTATCTCCAAACTAATTATCCCAATATTTTAAACTAGACACTTGTGTTCCAGTGCTCATCTATATATCTAACATAACTTCACTGAGGACTGTCTGTCCTCACTTCACAACCATAACTTTTACTCTTATCTACGTTGTACTTTCAGGCCTCCTTTATTCAACCCTGCCATATCTTCTCTTCTACTAATCTTTTTCTCAACTCTATCAGATTCTACCACACATGAACAAATCATCCGCATCTATTAATAGATAGGGGCACCTCTTCCACTCATTTTCCATTCTCCATCATTTCTAACACCATTCCAGCACCCCCTACCTCTAATTCTTTTCATAACCTCATCCATATTACCATTGAATAACCAAGGAGACATTAACACATCACACAATATATATTATTTATATAGTATAATATAATTATATATATATATTATATAATAATAGATAAAGAATAATTATTATATATTATTATATTTAGATATATATATATAGTAATATATATATATATATATTATTATATTTTTTATACAAACTAGCCATTGGGGTTGGTTCTTTAAATCCAGGAAGTGGTTCGATTTTCTGACTCTTCAAATGAAAGGTATCGCCAATAAGAGCTTCAGATGTTTCTCGTATACCGGGACTGAGAATGCCAACTTGTCCAGCTAACCTAAAAATTTGGAATTCTATATTTACTGTAATTATTATGAACATAAAGAAATATTTAGCTATACTGTTATATAAAAAAATATATGTAAATTATGAACACTTGCTACTCACTACGATTTAATTTTGTGAAATTGAATTACGAAATTTATGTTTGTGAATTAGTTATAAAATTAGCGTAAAAAGAAGGGATGAACTGCGAGAAATAGAAGTGTCATTAGAAAAAAGGAATATGGTAAGTTCAAAGAAAACAGGCATATATGAAAGAAAGCAATATATTAACAAATACAGTATAATTAAAAGACTCAACTGGGTCAATAAGAAAAAAACAAAAGCAAAGGCACCAAATGTAAAATAAGTTGGAAGAATACCATTTACACAACTAGACGAGAAACTTATGTCTGTAAATATAACTTAAAAGGGAGAAAAACTTATTTAGGAGTATCATCTGAAGAGTAAAATAAAGCACTGTGATTACGTGGGGAAAAATAAAAATTGGTTTCAAGATTTGACTCAAAAGGTAGACATTTAAGGATAGTAACAAATATGTTAAATAATTAATTAAATAAGTTGAATTATAATGTAAAAATATTTATTTGACTTTCTAATAAATAGAATTAAAAAAAAAGTTTTTGAGTAAAAAAAATGAAGCTAAGCTGTAAAACGGGCAAATACATACTGTGATGATGGATATATTCACAAATCGTGAGAAGATACCTAGGGCTTTATTTAATAGGCAATTCAGACTCCTAATTTTTGACAGTGGACATATTACATTTGATTTTGATAATTGTAATAGTGAGAAATATCAAAGGATGTTTCTTTTTTCAATCATTTTATGAACAGTCCCCTATGTCGCCTCAGGGTATGTGAATGTCATAAGCTAAAAAAATTATAAAATTCATTGGTGTTATTCTGCATTTATCATGAGAACACAAAAATAACTTACAGTTTTTGGATAGGTCTCTCATCTGGGGACAAATATGCAATATTCTTTACTTCATAACTTTTACCAGTGTGATGTGACTGTATTTGGTCACCCACGGATATTGTTCCATCTACAACAAAAATTTGACAAATAACTCCCTGAAATATTTTAATATCATTGTAAAAACTAAACAACTGTTATTTACTAAATCTAATTTTTATAATAGATCAAAATATATTGCTTAAATATTACCAGTATTAACATTCTGACCTTATATTTATCATACCAGGAATCATAAAGAAGGGCTCTTAATGGAGCACTCCGATTACAGTGTGTAGGAGGGGGAATTCTATCTACAATAGCTTTTAAAAGATCATCAACTCCTGTACCAAATTTGGCGGATACCTGGAAAATATAAATAAATAGTTACAGTATATATAAAATTAAAAATAAAAATTTAAATCGAGGAAGTAGAGTCTGAAGCAATTTGTGGTTACTTAAGATATGCTTTTTTTTTTTTTTTTTTTTTCCTAATTTTCTTTTTTATTTAAAATTTAGACCATTTAATTTTTATCTTACTAAACAATAAACAAGCCACAATGCCATAATTACAACTATTAAGCATAAATCTTTGAAAATACAAGTAGTTTTAAAAATTAGATTGGCCATTCAAGTGGTTGTTATTAAACTCTGATTTATGAAATTATCACATCATACCAGATTTAAGGATTAGAATTGAATACACAAAAAATTGCAGTCAATCAGATATTTTAAGAAAAACTCTACAGTTCTACTTTAAATTAGCAAAATAAATAAATAAATAAAAAAATGAAATACAACAATTTTCATTTAACAAATGAACTGATATCAATTGTAATTACTTCTCCATATTTCTTAAATAAATAAAGTAGTTCAAACAAATTACACAAGAAGAAAACCATCTTACTTTTAATATGTTGTCAGGATCAATATCAAATATTGTCATAATCTCTTCAGTTACTTTTTCAGGTCTAGCATTTTTAAGATCAATTTTGTTTAAAACTGGAATTATACTAAGCTCACTTGTAAAAGCAATATAGAAATTGGCAACTGTCTGAGCCTGAACTCCCTGATTGGCATCAACTAATAGAATGACACCCTGGCATGCTGCTACTGATCTCGCAACCTCATAAGAAAAATCAACATGACCAGGGGTATCTATCAAGTTCAAGAGATAATCCTGAAAACATTACAAAGGAAAATTAAAAAATGACAGGCTATCCTTTACTAATAACTTAAAAGTGAAAAAAAAAAATGTAAAAAGATAAGAAAGAAAATGAATGTAACCTTATCATTATGGTGATAAATTATCGAAGCTGACTGAGCCTTAACTGTAATACCCCTCTCCTTTTCAACCTGTAATTTATCAAGAACTTGTTTATTGTCTTCAGTCTTCTTAATAGCACCTAAAATATATATACAATATTAAGAAACACAAAATATTAAAAAATTTACATACACATACAAGCAGTTATTATAATTACGAAACAATTTAAGAGAAAATACCCCTTTAAGCAATACTGTACCTGTCATTTCAAGAAGTCTGTCCGCAAGTGTACTTTTACCATGATCAATATGAGCAATAATAGAAAAATTCCTAATTAATTCTAAAGGATAGTCTAATTTTTCTTCTTTTTTTTCTCTCGCTTCTTGAAACCGGATGGTTGTTGAAGAGCTTAAGTGATATACAGGTATACGTAAACATTTCAAATATTTATCTTTAACACTATAATTAAGGTTCCATAGAAAATTTCCAAGTCTTAAATATCTGATTAACATTTTTAAAATAAAAATTATACAATAATTTTATATGGGAAAAATTTTTAATTTAGAATCATTTTACAATTTGTAAGAGATAAATTAAATAAATAATTAATTTACTAATGACTTAATCAGTTTTTTATTTGTTATAATAAATTAAATAAATTATTAAATTACTAATGACTTAATAGTTTTAAAATATATAGATAAATAAAATTTCTGAAAATATTTTAAAAATAATCAAATTAATTATTTCGATTATAAAAGTATATGATAATAGTAGCGCAAAGGGGCTTCACCCCCGATTTTTATAAATATCACAGGATATATTCTAAAAAAAATAATAATGAATAAATAAAACAAACATTTGTCTATTTAGGAAAAAAAGTTACAGCCTCTCAAAGTTGTTAAATCTCCCATAGACTTTTCATTTTTGATCCATCCAGGTTAAGTCTAATATCAGGCCCTCTAGTTCAAGTTATGATATGTTTTTGTTAGGTTATTACACAGAGAAAATCTAATGTTTAACTTTAACTAAGTATATCATTATATACCTCTACAATAGTTATGCCTAATGAGCTACGGCCCACTTAATTTTTTTATATTGAAAGTCCTATGGAAATTTTAAATTTTTGTAGAGGTGTTAGCTTTTTTCTCAAAAGACTAGGTCCTAACTTATTTTTTATGCTTTCATTATTATTTTTTTTAGGTATATCATGTGATTTAAAAAAAAAAAAAAAATTATAAGGAAATCTTATGAGTTTTATTAACTTTGAGAGGATGTAACTTTTTTTCCTAAAGAGACAGCCACATTTGTTTTTTTTTTTTATTCTTAATTATTATTTTTTTTAGAGTAGCTATATCCTGTGATTTTTATAAAAATCGGGGGTGAATGCCACTCTGCGCTACTATTACCAATTTCCTCATATATTGTATAAGCAGATATCAGTGTAGTCACACCTTTTTATATTATATATTATTATATATAATACATTAATATTATATATTTATATATATAATATTTAATAATAATATATATTATATTATATATATATTATATTTATATATATATTATTTATAGCTAATATATATTATATTATATTATATACTATATATATTATTATATATTAATATTATATATTTATTTTATTTATATTATATATATATTATTTATTATTTTTATTTATATAATATTTTATTAATTATTATAATATTAATATATAATACTTATATATAGCTATATATTTCTATTTGCCAAATTCTCGCTTACCTACTCAGTTGTTAGTAGCCTACAGATCTGTTTGAATCTATTTCATATAAGTATTTCAATTGCATAATTTGTATTTTTGTCGATAATTTAAATTTAATTTTAAGTTTTCCCGAGCTCATACTCTACAGTTAAGCCTACCTTATATTTTTTATATATTCCCTGGCCTCGTGCTTAGATAGATTTAGCTGTTAATTTTTAACTTGTTTTAATTATGTATATTAGTTTATTTCTTTTAGTCTTTAGCGATTAGTTAAACTTGATATGTTTAGATAAATATGGTTTACAAATGTTTAGTAAAGTGTTGATAATAATTTAAAGTTATCGCATGTTCTGTGTTGATAACTGTTGGATGTGAGAGGGCATATGTGAATAGCTGCTCCCTTTGTCTTTGTTCTTGAATGCAGAGATGTGTTGTTACGGTAAGGAGATTTGCAAAGATCTTGAGTTGAAAAATGACTATTGACTTGTATAGGAGTTGTGTATTTGAGTTAAGGAAATGAGGATGTGTTTATGTTAGGAATAAATGTTGTTGCGGTAATGTCCAGCAAGGAGGAGCAGTGGATATCAGGGATAGACTAGGTAGATGATTCTACCTATGGCAGGTTAAGAGTTGAGAGGGAAAAGAAAGTAGTTGATAATATGTTCCTGCATGATGAATGGAGGCGGGAGAGTTCTTAGTATATATATGAAAATAATATATTTATCATTGTATTGAGGTCTCGAAAGTCGTCAGTGTCTGCTGACCTGCTTCATGTATACGTATTACTGTTCTTCAGCATGGGAGATAGGCTTTCAGAGTGGAGCCCAATCGCGTAATGTCCAAGCTTTTCTTAAGTGATTTAAGAAGCTGATGCATTCGTCCTAATTGAGAAGACTCTATGATATCTATATCTAGATAGTGACTTCTTTAGTCATAAATAAGTAATAAATAAAAGACAGACGATTGAAGAAGTAGTTTATCCAGGTGCCTATGGTAGTTGTGAGTGATGATCGTGGATAGGATAGACAGAGAGTATTGATCTCTTATTAATTTTTGATTCAAATGTGATTGTGCATTTGTTCGGTTAGATATAAGATATTAGGACATAAGAGAGATCAGATAGGAATTACATAGCGCAGGTCGATTATTGGAGGATTGATCAGAAGTGAAAGCTAGTGGAGAAGGTGCCTATGATTTTCCTTGGATTTCTTACCTAGTGTTTAGGTGTGCAGGTCAAAGGAATGGGTGAGTTAGGTTTTTAGGTGTAAGAATGAAGCGGTTAATGTGATGAAATTTGTTATATTAGAATATAATGGATTTGGTTTATTGGTATATTTTAGAGAGGGAATTTCTAGAGTGTAATTAGAAGATCTTGCAGCCAGATGGAGTTCCCTTGTATGTCGATAATAAGTTGTTGGCGATTTGCCTTTTATATTATTAGTAACTGATATTGGAGATATCTTGTGATTTAATATCAATTAACAAATACCGTGGTAAAGTTGTAGTGAGTGTGATGGGCTAAATCTTTGGATACAAACTATGCTCCCTCTATATAGGTAACTATAATGTAGTGTTCTAGTTAAGATTAATAAAACTAGTGGCTTGTTAAGGTTCTTAATAATTATCGATGTTAGCAATTAAAATATAATACAGTCAATTTCTAATATCATCATGCTTTTTACACCATTATATATGTGCTGCAAAGCCCTTAGAAATAATAATATTATGTCAGTTTTTATTTTAATATTTTTATACCATAAATTAATATACTAGACCTAATTGATTTAGCCCCTAACAGACTGAGTTCAATGGTTGTTAATGAAAGATTTAATTTGGTAGATCGCGGTATCACTATCATGAGTACGAATTTGTTCTGGTAAACATTGAACCAAGTGATGTATTTGTCTGGTTTGGTTTAGTGTGGAGCTTTCTGAGGGTCACTTTAATGCGATTTTTTGAATCAAATAATGCAATTACTTTTATTAATTTAATCAATCGGGCCATTGTCAGCTAAATTAATAAAGAAATATTTATATTATATAAATGGATTAATGTTTGTACAAGGAGATTTGTTTTATTAGTTTGATCCCACTGCGACGGTAGTCTCGGCGAGAATCGTCAAGGACGGATAAACGATTTCCGTTTGGCCGGGGAATTCTTTCTCAATCAAGTGCGCCTCATTTTCCCACGACAGAAACACGTCGCCAATTTTATTCTGCGCGAACGTCGTGGTCGAACCACGCGCGCCAGTGTTGAGCACGGGGACGTTTTGATACAGTTCCTCACTTTAAATTTTTCTTCGAGAATAATCTAACGTTCTTCTTTGACCAGTCTTTGCGTACTGGCTCCCCTCATTTTAACCTACGTTTACACTCCGAGCTTTTTAAAGTGAAAGTAATGCAGGGCTTGTTGCGATTAAGCAAATTATTTTCCAAAATCTATTATTAAAAAAAGTTATGCTGTCTGAGATAATCTCTGGTACTCTCTAATAAGCTCTTGTGTCTTGTTCCTTTAAAATTGGGGATTGTTTTTGCTCTTCCTATATATTGCTTTAAGGCCAAGAATTTAGGGCAGTTTGAGATTTATTCGTGTTTGGCTCGTCTATATTGTTTTAAATATTATTTTCGCTATTCCTTCTGCTGAAGTTGCTAATCTTTTCTCTCGTGTCTCTCCCCAATCTTTGATGCCCTTGGGATTTCCCTTGCGGACGACTACACTACACAATTGTCTCTATTAGAAATTCAATATTATCTAATGAATGAAAATTACTGGTGGTATTGAGGTTAGAGCTTGAATGGAGATTTGACTTAAGTGACTCTTCATAATATAAATTTTAGAATTCAATTTTAAAAATATTTATATGTGCAGCTGAAAAGATAGTTAATTAAAAGTGGAAAATATTATTCTCTTTTGATTTCCGGTAAATGGGCCAATGTGTTACCAACTGTTCATTGAAGACTTAGATTACTTCAGCTTAATTGTACTGGCCTATAATGAATCTTTCTCGTTTCTCCTCAAACTGTCTTTTTATTAGTTATATTTAACAAGTTTTAAAAAAATAATTTTTATTATGAAATATATATATCTATATAAATTATTAATTTGTTAAAAACTAATCCCAGTACTTAATTAGCCCATCACCCTGTTTTGTGTGTTATATTGGTAGAGAGATAGAGATAAAAATTCAATGAGTAAGCGTTATATTCTTAGTAAGAATTGTTTTCTTCAAATAATATAATTCAATTTGGTAAGTATAATAGTGGAAAGTATGATAATTAGGATCATTATTAGGAAAAATTAATAGTACGGAATACTTAACCAGTCAATATAGATAAGGCATAGAATGGAGAGATGGCAGAAAATTATAGAATTATATAATCTAGACTTAACACCGTTCAATAATTGCTCAAACGTGAGAGTGATGGGCAGAATATTAATTAGCAATTTGTTGTATTTTTAGATAAGACTGAATGAATAGTTTTTTTTATTCATTTATAAACGATCTAATGTGAAAAGTATGCCATACACACATCATCTGATAAATTTTAATCTGATTGAATAATATTTTCGTTTTTCAGTCTCAGATAAAAGTATTTGTGTTAACATTCTCTCATTATTTTTATTCTGCTTCAGATTAATATAGAGGTAGAAAGATTATGATTAATAGTTGGAGACTTTGTATATAGCTACTATCATTTACTTTCACAGAATATTTTGCATAAACAAATTATCTTTTTTGTTAATGATTATCAGACCATATGATCTCAAGGTAAAGTGAAGTCTCCTTGTATTTTTTGGTATATTATGCGCATAGAATTCTTGAAGTGGAGGGTTAGTAACGTTTTGCAAGGCACTTTTAGTATTATATTTTGAATTTTTTTTAAAGTTAAATCTTGATCTTCATATTGTGTAAAATAATTTATTATTTTTTTTCTTTTGTAAAATAATTTTTTATATTAAATTTATTTTTTTTTTTTGGTATCCAGATTGACTGGATAAACTTGTCTTGATATGTTTGTTTGCCGTGTATTTATAAGTATTAAAGGCTATGAATTGTTAAGAGAGTAATTTGGGATGATATAGGCTCCATTTTTTTTTTTTTTATTTTCTTAAAATATTTTTTTTATTTATTTTTTGGTTAACTTAACCCTTTACAGGTTATCATGGATATATTTTTATTCTGAATATTTACATTTAGATGTAGATAATATTCTTAGAAGATAATAAGGTTATTGTATGTACTCTCTCCAGCACTTTTGGTTCAGAAAGGGTATGGTCATGTCTCATAATCCATTTGAATTATTAAGGTAATAAAATAACTGTGATCTGCAAAATTTATCCGAAGAGTATATCAGTCTTTGTTAATATATAATATTATTATATAGACATTTTAGCAAAGGTTTTGAATTATAGTTTTCCCCACATAAAGTGGTCTTATGATCTAGATTATTTGTCAATTCTGTGGACAGGGAGCTTGTTACATAGGTTTGGCTTTTGGATTTAAAGTTTGTTATCGTGGTTGACTGAAATAATGTTAAAACAGTTTGTTAAAGTAATCAAATTCAGTAGTTGAACAAATTTAACTTGCAGCATGTTGTGTGTTCCACATTGTGTTTCTTTGTTACTGTGGAGGCTTGCTATTATTCTCTCTTTATTTATTATATAATGCAGTTTTACTTAAGACTGGTGTCTTAATTGCAATCAGGTTCTAAGTTATCAATGATACACATCGGTTAGCCACCTCTCGTTATGGATTGTAGTGAGAATTGTTATATAAAGATTTACAAAATGATCATTGATTTAAAACTCCTTGGTTATGTGGGCAGCATAAGATGGCAATGTATTTTTAATAGTTTAAGTTGATTTTATTATTCACTCTTAAGTTACTCAAATATAAGTTTTTATTTTACCTATTACGAATAAGGGATTGCTTTGAGTTGTGGTGAATACCATAGAAAAAGATTCTTAGGCTGTCTGTTAATATTTATAATGTCTCTAGTAATTATGTGAATAGTTATAGGCTATTATCATGTGTTGTGAATGCAAAAATAAAATCTAATCAAGATGCTCGTGGTGTTCTTAATAATACAATTGTCAACTTTATTTTGGCATCCTCCAATCACTAATATTTTATAAGTATAAACTTGTTAAATTAGTCTGTTGTTAGGCTCTCTTCATGTAATATAGTGTATTGTCACTTACTTAGTCTGGCTCCTCCTTCATTTTAAATTAGAAAGTATTTAGATTAGCTGTAGATGATTCGCGTGCACTGTGAAATATTTGCAACCAGGTGATTTGTGTTTTTGAGGCTATGTAAGAAGCTATATGAAGGGATTCAGGTGAGGAGTTTTGGTTAGTGTTATACCTATTTAGAAATGGTGATTTTCTTTCAAGAGGGACATGATCACCAAGGTTTTCTGATCAATAATATTTTTTAATTACTATCTATATTATCTTTTAAAACTATTAATATCTTTCTTTTGTTGGACCAACAGTCGGTTAATAGCCCAATGAGTGGATTTTTATACTATAGAAAATTTAAAGATTTAATATAGCATTATCCTCTTGATACGAATAAAGTCATAGATAGTTAGGGTTTGATAAATTTTTGGAATTTAGTTACTCAGTAAGATGGTATTGTGTAGTTTATACACTCAAAATCAAGTACTTATCTTGGCAACTTATCCTGTGTGCAATCTATCCGGCCAAGTTTTGGACTATCCGGTATCCGCCGGTATATTCTTGTATTATGGTCGGTATATACCGTGTATTAATTACTTCTCTTATGGTTCTTCATGTGGGGGAAAATTTATTCAAATTACTTTGCTTATCAAATTTATATTAATAGAGTAATTTTATAGTCGAAAAAATTATATTTATTATATATTTATATATTATTTTATATTTATTATACTAATTTTTATTTATATATTGTTTTATACTTATATTTTTATATATATAAGTAATATATTAATATATTATGATTATATATTATATATATATATATATTATATATTTTATTTTATATATATCTTTTATTAGTAATATATATATATATTTTATCATAAGATTATATATAATTAGTGTTTTTTATATTATTATATTATTAATTATATTATATATTTATATTATTACATTATATTTAGATTATATATTATTTTATTATTTATATTATCATTATCACTATTATTCTTATAATATTATATTATATATCTATATATTTATATTCTTTCTTATAACTATTATTTTTATTAATTTAATATATATTTATACTTTTGAGCGTATTAACAAAAAAGGTAACACAGATACTCCAATATATATGTATTATTTTATTTATCATTTAGGTTTACTGTACAAACATTTTATCTAATTATTTTTAATTTTTTTGGTGTTAACGTTTCATAAATTATATTATTATAACTTAAGTCTTCTAATAGAATATATTTGTATGAAAGATGTAAGTAATAAAACTGTTGATTTCAAACTTTATATTCATGGCATCTAAGCCTTTTAAGTTTTTTGTTAATATTATTTACTTATTTACTCAAAAACTTCTTTTATTCTTATTCCAGGATATGTAAAAAATACGATTTTCTCTTTTTATTGGTCGTGTTTGCTGCTTCAGCAGTTACAAAGTAGGCAACGATTAAGATATTTGTGACTAATAATAACTTTTAATTCACTCTGATAAATCCTCACAATGATTTATTTTGGTAGCTTCCATCTTAATTGCGGAACTTATATTGGGTGGAATGTATCCTATTTAGTATTATGCATTTCTGCTAACTTGAATTTTCCACGAACATCCTTTTTCTCAATTATTTAGCTCATAAGTCGAAATTTTACGCAACATTTATGTTAGAAGCGATGTGAGTGACAAAATTGTCTGCTGTGTTAGTGCGTCCTCTTTATTATTTATATTATATATTTATATTATATATTATATATTATTATTATAGTTATTAAATGTAATTTTATATTATTATTTTTATATATTATATATTTATTTTATAATTCATATTTTATTTTTATATTATATTTCATTTTTAAATTTATTATATTTATTATTTTTAATTTTATTTATATATTATAATCTTATTTTATTATATATTATATTTAATATTTATACTCATATTATATAAATATTATATTTATATTTAATTAATATTAGTATGTTCTCTTATCATGAGATTATGCTTACATGCTGGCTTTTGTTCACGTACAGGAATGTTTAGTAGTGTAAAATTGTTATTCTTGTAGTTGAATTATAAATTCGATTATTAATGCATTTAAAGGTATGTAGATATGTTACGCTTGGTTGTTCTTGTTCGATTCATCACGTTCTCTTATTACGAAATTTCTGTGCACTAACATGCTGATATTAATTTGTATTGTTATATTTATTCTCTCTTTTATTGGTCTTTGTGGATAAATGCCTTGATACTGATATCTGGATGCTCTTTATACCAAAATAAGATATTATATGGTTGATATCGGTTGATCGTTTCCACGGCATTTACCTTAATAATAATACGATAGACGTACATCCGTAATACATTCATTGCCTATCTCTAAAATGCTCCGAAATATTAAACATCAGCGTCCATTATATATTAATGGAAATTACAATATTATGGCATGAGACTCGAAATTATATAATTATAAATTACGAATACTAGCTAATCATATACGTGGTAATTAGAAATTAAAAAATACCAGATGATTGCCTTTTTTAGATATTCACATTGATATGTTAATCATGATTAATTGATTTAAGTCCTAATTAATTATTACGTTTAGGCCAATGGAGAATGCTTTGTTACAAAATACCAAAACTAAATCAAGGCATAACTAATGCTTAATTCATTATTGAGTAGGTTTATGTTCATAATTCTACAATTATTGCGTAAGAAAGTGTTAGTGTTAAATTTTATAAATTCGCTACACTGTAATATTTGATTCACACAAATGACGGAGAGACTGACGAATGTCTATCATTTCTAGGTTTGATGATGAATCATGCTTCTGGAGGTTTACAAATTTACCAAAATGAAGCCGCAGAGCTGCTGCAGAAATATTTTGGACAACTGTTATATCCATTCGATTCGACGTGATCTGCCGATTGTCCACTTGTGCATTTTTCATTGAGTTTACAGACGGTTTCAAAGGTACAGGGTCGATAGTTTGCAAATACCCCCTCATCACATCGAGTGGAGGGCGTGTCGATACCTTCGATCGTTCTGAATGAACGTTCCTGCTTATACTATCCAACTGGAAAGCCAACGTCCTCACGGTCAGACTCTAGTCGGTTCTTGGGATATATCGGATAGGAAACCAAACTATAGTGAATTCTGTGCTTGCATTTTACATGTTCATTGTATTTCATATTTAGCCAACATGTGCTATGGTTTTGCATCGTGTGTGAGGCCTGTATAATAATGGCGGTGGTTGATTCTTTTCTGTGTTGCCTGTCTTTTTGATTGCTTTCTAATGGAATGTTACCAGATGTTTCCTTTAATTGGATAAATTTCTTATGGATCGCAATTGAATTCTTCTCGTGTGTTATTTTAAATTTTTTTTACCACAATTTATATCAAAAATTGGTATGTAAAGTTTTATATACTCAGGATGGTAAATTCAGACAATTTGGCCTCCTGGAATCAAACCCCTCATTAACATCTTCTATTTAATAATGTCTCATTTTATCTGTCGTTCAAACGTTTTTTTGGTCTTTTTTTTTTATACTTTTTTTTATATTGTGTGTTTTTTTTTTTTTCGCTAATAAATTAATTAAGTTGTTTTAGGTAATAATTTATCTGGTGTTTCTTCTAAGCTGGAATTTTATACAGGACAGCGTTACTTCCATTTCCTGCAGTCGTCCTTGTTTGAATCTTCCTGTAGGTAACTTAATGAATCTACATTAATATATGAAAATCTCACAATGAATGTATTATATTATTTCTTAAACATGATGTGATCTTCTCGTGCCTCAGTAAATCATACATGCTTGCTATCTAGTGACAGACCTACAACGACGAACCTTTACCCGGAAAGATTTGTTGATTCGGAAGGTTGCGTCCCATTTCATGTCTTGTTGCGCATTCTTCACCGATTTTTCTTTCTAACCACTCACCTCTTACTTTCTGTAGTGTAAGTGATTTCAAAAATACCTGACGCTTGGGTTTAATGATTACCCTTTAACCCCGCCATGGTTATTGAATCTTCCGCCGTTATCGTTGTATAATAATCTACTATTGTGTGGTGTAAAATCTATAACTTTGTCATGTTCCCCATTTAACTTCTGTCGATTTGGCCCATGTAATGAAAAACCTAAGCTGCCAGTGGTGTTGAGGCAATGTCATGCGTTTGATATAAATGTATTATAGGAGTAGGCCTGTCTTTTT
>JABUQX010100662.1:0-7500 GCA_015478945.1 Trachelipus rathkii | reverse complement strand
GAGCTTATCACTCGCACCTCCACCCTTTATGGCGCTCTAAAAAATATAGGTGTTGTGATGTGTACCACGTGTTTTGTTTGAGTTAACTATATATATATTATATATATATATATATATATATATATTATATAATATATATATATATATATATATATAATATATACTATATATATAATATATATATAAAATATAATATATATATATATATATCATAGATATATATATATATATATATTTATAATATATTATATAATATTATATATATAAATATTATAATATATAATAATATATATATATATATGTACATATATAATATATATATATAATTATAATATATATATATATATATATATATATATAATAAATATATATATAATAATGATATATATATATATATATATATTATTATATATGTATATATAATATAATATACTATATATATATAATATATATATATATATTATAATATATATATATATATATATAATATATATATATATATATATATATAATATTATATATATATATATTATATAGGCAATTAGAGATAAGATTAAAAGGTTTAGGAGTTTTCTAAATCTTTTTGTTAAGTAAGAATAGATTCGAGAGCTTTAGGAAGAACAAACGTTAAGGCGATAGGACAGCACATGCTGGTTGAGTGCACTCTTTCAGCAGGAAAGAAAGGTTGAAGTTGATAGGTAATGAGTAAACAGTTTCCCATGGAATGCTCATAACCAAAGGTTTTGAGGAGAACTGGTATGATAACTTCAGCACTATCGTCCTTCTTAGTGTTAAGCTCAGAGCTTGTAGAAATAAAATTAATGAGCTGTTAGGAGGATGAGACGAGGAATAGCTCTTGAACAGTCTAGAGCGGAATTAGGGGGGAAAAGTATGAGCAAACAGTTCATTGTTAGCAGAAGTTAAAAATGTTGTATTTCCAACTTTTAAAACCATTAAATAAATGATGTAAATACAAAATAATAAAAAAAATCTAAAATATTGATTTTAATATTTAAAAAAAATATAAATAAACTAAAATGCACACAAAAACACATGGTTTTTGTTGTTTTTTTTAATATTAGTTTATGTTTCTTTTGTAAAAACTTCTTTTATTTCTATATATATATATATATATATATATATATATATATATATATATATATATATATATATTATATATTATATATAATATATATATATATATATATATACTATCTATATATAATATATAATATGTATGTATATATTATTATACTATAATATATATATATAATATATAATTATATATATATATATATATATAATATATCATATATACTATATATTATATATAATATAATAATATATTATAACATTAAAATTAGCAATATATAAACAAAGCGAAGGGTCCCAGGTTCACAACATGGTTGGGTGGGAGAAGTGAGCTACAGTATTCTCTCCTTGAGGCTTGCTCCGTTCTTGTTCGGACGTTAACTGCATGCGTACCACTCCCTCCTTGATTAGGCTCTGCCCGCTGAACGTTGTGTTTGTCTCTGTCGAATATATATATATATTATATTATATATATAATATATATACTATATATAATAATATATATATATATATATATATATTATATTAAAATATTATATATAATAAATATATATATATATATAATAGAGAGAGAGAAGAGATGAGAGAGAGAGAGTAGAGAGAGAGGAGGGAGCGAGAGAGAGAGGAGAGATGAGAACAAAAGGAGAGAGAGAGAGATTGCAAGAATTTACAGGGGGATCTCTTTGATAGATCATATGGCAAAAATATATGAAAGAGTGTTGGAGAAAAGACTGAGAGAGATCATCGAACCACAACTAGGAGAGGAACAGCATGGATACAGGAAGGGTAGGAGTACGACAGACCTTATGTTCACATTGAGACAGATTGGAGAGAAGATTTACGAGTACAACAGGAGGATCTATGTAGTGTTTATGGATTTAAGGAAAGCTTTTGACACGATACCTAGGAGTGGATTTTGGAGGGTATTAGAAAAGAATTATGGAGTGAGGAGAGGATTGTGTGATGCACTGAAGAGTATCTACAAAGTGGCAAAGTGCAATGTGAGAACAGGGTATAAAAATGAAAAATGGTTTGAGGTGGCGAAGGGGGTGAAACAGGGAAGCGTATTGTCACCCTTATTGCTCATAGCCTATATTGATAAAGTCATTGAGGAGTTAAAGAGGGAAATGGGGAAATGAAGGGAGGACATCATGGGCATGTGCGGATGATTTAGGCGGTCGGAGTGAAAAGTAGAGAAGGGAATTTAGAGAATTACGAGATGTTTCGCGGAAAAACTTGGAGAAAAGGGACTACAAATGAACATTGATAAAACAGAAATGATGATGGTGAGCATAGAGGGGCAGGTGGGTTGGAGATCGTAGTGAATGAAGAGAAAGCTTGAAGAAAGATAAAGAATTTAAATACCTGGGTGGAATATATTATATACAGAGGACGGAGGGGGAGATGCAGAGATCACGCATAGGATAACAAGGTTGGGAAGAGTGGCAAGGGCTGTGTAATATTAGTCAAAGATAAAGAAATATTTTGGCATGAAAACGTTTAACTCTCACCATCCAATCTGGATCCACTTTGGGTAAAAACCTCCCACTTAAAATTTCAGAGCATTCTGATAATGTTTAGAGGTAGTCCAGCCATCCACAAGATGTGCTCAGTGTCAATGGTTGAGTGAACTCTGTTGAGTGAGGGTGCGGTCAGTTGTAGCTTCCGATTTGTGCCTAAATGTTTTGATCTTAATAAACGGAGAAGTTTCATTCAATTTTTACGCGTGTTCCCCTCCCTACCGATTCACGTGCTAAATATCGGTAGCATTAAATTTGATTTATTGTTTCAATACTAAATCACTTAAATTTGATTTATTTAGTGAGTGTGTTTCAATACTAAATCATCTTTTTCTCTTTACAGGTATACTATTTTATTTTTATTTTATAGCTGCTATTAATATAGTTATAACTAGAGACCAATGGCTGAAGGCGATACTGTTACTCGTAGTAAAGATAAATACTTTCTCTTAGATTTCATTGTCAAGAAATTTCATGGTAGTAAGCTACCATCCAATCGTGATGCTTTGGGTGTGTTTCTTAGGCGTCATGTTGAAGAAAAAGAGACGATACGCGAATCTGCAACAATGACTTTCAGAGATCTTATTCCTTTTTGGGAAGGAAAGGCACAAATTCCAATACGGCCCGAACATCATACTATAAAGCAACTTGAAATCCTTTTTCAAACTTGGAAAGATCTGAAACGTCTTAGAAATCGACGAACTCCAGCGCAGATAATGAAAGAAGAAACATTTGTGGATAATTTGGATGACCTCTTTGACATATCTCATGCTAACGCGCTAAGTATGATAGTTCTTCAAGAACACAACGAATTTCTCCTTGCCCAACGAGAAAAAGGACGGCGTGGAACTAGAGGATCTGTGGATAAGACCCTTCTCCAAAAGAAGAGCGAATCATGCACAAAAGGAAAGCTGAATACATGCGTAAGAAAAGGAGTAGAGAGAAATGCGAAGCATCAACTTCTAAAGGAGTTATTCTTGCAACTTCTAGCAGCAATGAAGAGGGAAACAGCGGAAACAGGAGTGAAGACAACATATCTGAATTATCTGATGAAGCCGAAGAACCTCACCCAAAGCGTTCTAGAGCTAAACGTAATATAGTTACACCTTCTCTTGCAGCTGCACTTGATCGTACTGGCGTATCAGATAGAAAAGCCACAATTGTTCTGACTGAAACCGCTATTAGCCTTGGGCATGATCCATATAATCTAGCGATCAACAGAACAACTATAGCTCGTTCAAGACAGAAGGCAAGAGCCGAATTTGCTCGACAATTTAAAAAAGAGTTTCATGCAAATGAACCACTTACTGTTCACTGGGATGGAAAGCTTTTGCAATATCTGACGTCGAAAGAACATGTGGATCGCCTTCCCATTCTCATATCTGGCCCGAGTATTAATAAACTTCTTGGTGTTCCCAAGCTAACTTCTGGAACTGGTGAATTGCAAGGCCATGCTATATTTGATGCCCTACAAGAATGGGGAGTATGTAAAACAGTGGCAGCAATGTGCTTTGACACAACTGCTGCAAACACAGGACGTCAAAGTGGTGCACAGGGTTGTGGAGTCGGAGTCGGAGTCGCGGAGTCGGGGAGTCGGTAATTTTGAAGAGGGTGGAGTCGGAAGTCGGAGTCAGCAGTGGCATTTGAAAGAGGGTGAGTCGGAGTCGGATCGAGTGCGTAAAGTTTCAAAGTCGGAGTCGGAGTCGGGTCGGGGTCGGTAACTTTCAAGATAGTAGAGTGGAGTCAGAAATTTGAACACTGCCCAAGCTATGAATGTGTTTCTGTGCATTACTTTCAATCACTTCATGCAGTTCACTGACTTGCACTGCCTATCTCGAAAATGCGACGATTGCAACTTCGAGTTTTTAACCATGGTGCCTTAATTGTTTTCATTTGAACTATAATTCTAATTAAATTCAACCTCAACCCTGATATACCATCTATTTGAAAGATGCTGAAGAATTAAACGACGTCCATGGACGAAGAGAAATTCTCTCTTGACACTGATATCATACTAGCTGCCTAGTTATCGGTGATCATATCTACAGGTAAACCTAACTGAAGATCAAACAACCAAAAAGCTTAATCTGCACTTTGCAAAGTGGTCATTTGATTAAAGGGTTGCAGGAAGTTCAAGAAGAAAAAGATACATCTGAACATATTGTAAGCGATGACTACAACTATCCCCATTACTACTTTCTCAAGTTCATTTTTCAGAAACCTCAGAAGATGAGTATGAAAAGCTTTTAGATATTGAGAGCTTAGTCGAAAGCGTCGACTGCTCTACCTCCAAAGCAAGAGCGTTGAACTGCTTTTTTTGCTCTCAGCATTTATGAAAATCAGACTAGAGGAAAAATTGAAGACCTGCAGATGCTATTAATATATAAAATATATATATATATAATATATAATATATATAATATAATATTAATAATATTATATATATATCTTAATATATAATATATATATATATAAATAATAATATATATTACTATATATATATATATATATATAATATAATCTTAGAATATTAATATATATATATATATATATATATATATATAATATATAATATATATATATATATTAATATATTATATATATATATATATTATAATATATATATTTTATATATATAATATATATATATTATAATATATTATATTATAATATATATAATATATATATATATATATAATATATTATATATATGTATATATATTATATATTATATACTTATATATATATATAATATAATTATAAAAATATATATATATATATATAAATATATATATAATATATACTATATATATATATATATATATATATTCTAATACAGTGTCACCACCACTCACGGCAGAGCCCTATTTCAGGGACGGGGGTGTTGCACGCTTAAAATTTCATCCGCGTAGCGTAAATTACGCAGATGAGCACAAACGCAGGCTTTTAAAGTTAGGAGATTAAATTCAGCAAGGAACACAGAAGATGGAAGGAGAATTCCACAGAACAGATGTGGCAAGAAAGAAGGAAGCATCGCAGCGAAACTAGTCTGGGAGTTACCTAACATCAACCAAAAAACTCGTCTGACGCAGGGACCACATCACCCCTGTTGCTACAGGGCATCGTAAAAGTGGGTACGCGAGTGGTAAGTTCCCCGAGACACCTGCTGCTGCCCGTACCTATAGAAAAGGAGAAAAGCACAACAATCGCGCACCGCAAAGATAGTAGGCGTCAACGTGAACTGGAAAGAACAGACAGTTATATAAGCCTTTGGCTTTTCAAACGAACCCGATCCAAAAGCCGGGTGAACCAGAGCCCCCCAATATGAGAACAGTACCCATACAAGGGGTGGACCCTTTATAGCTGGAGTAAACTGAACGAGGGAAAAACAAATCTCGCAGTCTAAAGCAGAAACTCTAGTTCTTTAGGCCGCCTAGCAACCGTGTGAGTGAGTTTCCAAGACATTTTTTGTTTATGTTAAGGCCAAGGATGTTTAATATTGATCAACATGAGAGGACGAGAGAACCGTCGAAAGAGATAGGAAAGTTAGAAGTGTTTAGAGAGCGACCAATTGTAGAAAGTGTAGTTTTAAAGAATTGAGATTCATCAAGGTTGAACGACCCATCAGGAAATTTCTATCCAGATCAGCGAGATAGAATCGAAAAGATTAAGACGAGAAGCAATTCTAGAAGTAAAAGAGGAGCAGAATTGAAATGAGTTGAGTAAATTGAAGCGTCGAGTCATCTGCATATGATGGGATAGAGTAGATGCTTGCAGGATGAGAGATAATTTATGAAAATAAGAATAAAAGTAGGGGAATAAGACAAGAACCTTGAGGAACATCACTATTACAGAAAAAGAAGAGAAGCGCTCCATCAACACAGCCGTATTTGAGCGATTTTGAAAGAAAGCTAAATTAAGTAAACAAAGAGCAAGGAGGAACACCAAAGGAGGAGCTTGAGAGAGCAGTGACGGTGCCATCCCCGGATCAAATGTTTTATATATGTACAAGCCCACCACGGCAAGTCTTCCCCGTAGTCCTAAGCGGAAAACCAATAAATCGGTAATTAGGAAGTATATCACCAGAGACCTCGAACGCCGAAAGCCGTACTGGCGATCGGAAAGAAGAAATGAGATTCCAGATGGTCTAAGAAGTGAGAGGTAAGAAGGATTCAAATATTTTTAGATAGTAATACAGTGAGAATACTAGGGACGATAGTTAGAAGATCAGAGCGGGCTTCCTTTTTTCGAAATAGGTTGGACATGTTTGCATGCTTCCAACACTGAGGGAAAGTGTTAGCATTGAGACATAAGAGAATATAATTGAACAAGGGAGGGCCAAGCTCGGAAGCACACTCCCTTAAAACTCAGGAGGATGCATCGGGCCACTACCGCCTTCCAACGTTGTATAGATCTCAGCGAGCCATGCAACCGATCAATGTAAATCTACAGCAAAGACACTGCGACACCTGAGAGGAGAAGGTGGAGGAGGGGGAATGCCAGAATCGTCCAGTTTTGAGTTGAGGAAAATAGGAGGCGAAGAGATTGGCCTTTTCAGTTGAGAAGTTAGCGCAGAGCCATCAGATCAAAATAAAGGAGGAAAGGCCGATTTACAGAAGTTGTTAGAGATGTTGTTGGCAAAGAGGCCAGAAAGATTTTCAGTAGGAGAACAAGGAGCGTTAGCGCACTTCTTGGAAGCCCGCTTTGCCTCTCGAGAGAATCCTGCAACGATTTTCTAGCTGAATAAAAATTAGCGAGAGTGATTAGGAAACAAGAAATTTTTCCACCCCCGATAAGCGCTATCTCTAGCCTGAATGGCCAGAGAACAGGCACGATCGAACCATAGATTTAGTCGAGGAAGGAATGAACCTGCTCATCAAAACGAAAG
>JABUQX010100661.1:27500-30898 GCA_015478945.1 Trachelipus rathkii | reverse complement strand
ATATATATATATATATATATATATATATATATATATATATATATATATATATATATATATATATATATATATATATATATATATATATATATATATATATATATATATATATATATATATATATATATATATATATATATATATATATATATATATATATATATATATATATATATATATATATATATATATATATATATATATGTAGCACTCCATTATAACTTTGTAAAAAAATTTTTAATTTATGTTCGTACTTATGCTAAGATTTGCGCGAGCAAAGCATAAGTCGAAATGAAACAATATATAAACTCTTCCGTTTGAGATACTCTTCAGTCAGTCAGATATTGAGTCAGATCAAATTATTAAGAATCAGAAGAAAATCTCACTCAAGATACTCTCTCTTCAGAAATCCTCCCGGCAAGAGCGATAAACTTCAAGGAAAAGGCTGCGACTTGAAATTCGATCACAAATTTTCGCCGCTAAACGAAGAGTCTGAGGCAAGTTCGAAAAACACACTGGAAAAGGCTGCGACTTGCAATTCGCCTACAAAGAGTATCTCAACAGAAGGGACTTTTGTTACTTTTATATTTTCATTGCATATTTTACTTATGTTGAATAAAAACATCATTTCAAATATGGATTTCTAAATTACCATCCTCTTATATAGGGTGCTTGATCTTAAAGAAACCACAAACTTAGCAAGTCGTACCCTATATAATTGGTGAACCCGGAGAAGAACACCCAGAACTTCAATCAACGCCTTCTGAAAAACAAACAAAATGAAGAAAAAGAAAAAACTACAATAACAAAATCCCAATCAGAACACTCGGAGAAAATGACTCAAGCAAACGAACATTATCGATACTGGACTTCAATTTTCATTTCTAATTTTGGATTATGGTCTTCAACTATCACAGATCGAGGATTCATCGCTAGACATAGCAAACTTCCTTTTCGGCATGGATTTCTTTCATCATTCAAGTTTGGATTATGGGCAGAAACTCATTTTTAAATTCCACTACGAACTCTGATTCCTTTTCGAATTCTAAATGGTTCTGTGACCTCTCCCTTTTATGTATGAAGAAATTTTTCAAATAAAGGACCTAAATTTCAAGCAACTTCGCCTCCACATATGTAACTTCCTTTACGGTATGGATTTCTTTCATCATTTCAAGTTTGGATTATGGGCAGAAACTCATTTTTGAATTCCACTACGAACTCTGATTCCTTTTCGAATTCTAAATGGTTCTGTGACCTCTCCCTTTTATGTATGAAGAAATTTTTTCAAATAAAGGACCTAAACTTTCAAGCAACTTCGCCTCCACATATGTAACTTCCTTTTACGGTATGGATTTCTTTCATCATTTAAGTTTGGATTATGGGCAGAAATTTATTTTTGGATTCCACTACGAACTTTGATTCCTTTTCGAATTCTAAATGGTTCTGTGACCTCTCCCTTTTATGTATGAAGAAATTTTTCAAATAAAGGACCTAAATTTCAAGCAACGTCGTCTCTATATATATGTCAAGCAATGTTTCTCTCGTCACTACAGCTTTGAAAACTATTTACGTGCGCATTGGTCAAACCATGGATACATTAGAAACGCCTTATACTGGATGCTCTGGGGATTCAACGGTTCGATCAATGTGGCCTATTTAACTTGTGAATAACTCAATTGTTTTATATCAAGAATTATGTATAAACATTTTTGTACTTTTATACATTTAAATGTTTGTATGTTTGTTTATATCTAACGGATATAACCAAATATGCTTGTGTTTGAATGCACCTTTTATTTTCTGTATATATAACATTGTATTTTTATGTATTCAAATATTTGTATATATGTTTAGATCTTCGGATGTAACCAGTTATGCTCGTATTTGAATATTCTTCAAATTTCATGTATACTATTTTTGCCTTCAAATGTTTATATGTCTACTTATGTCTTCGGACATAATTAAATATGTCTGCATTTGAAAGTACTTTAATTTTATGTATTTTAGTTATTATTTATTGTATAATTATTATAACATACTTTCTCACTCCGTGTTTAGCGCAGGAAGTAATGTAGCACTCCATTATAACTTTGTAAAAAATTTTAATTTATGTTCGTACTTATGCTAAGATTTGCGCGAGCAAAATTTTAGCATAAGTCGAAATGAAACAATATATAAACTCGTCCGTTTGAGATACTCTTCAGTCAGTCAGATATTGAGTCAGATAAAATTAATTATTAAGAATCAGAAGAAAGAAAATCTCACTCAAGATACTCTCTTCAGAAATCCTCCCGGCAAGAGCGATAAACTTCAAGGAAAAGGCTGCGACTTGAATTCCGATCACAAATTTTCGCCGCTAAACGAAGAGTCTGAGGCAAGTTCGAAAAACGCACTGGAAAAGGCTGCGACTTGCAATTCGCCTACAGAGAGTATCTCAACAGAAGGGACTTTTATTACTTTACTTTTATTGAATATCTACTTATGTTAAATAAAAACATCATTTCAAATATGGATCTTTAAATTACTAAAATCCTCTTATATAGGGTGCTTGCTCATAAAATAAGCCACCATCTTACAAGCTTTATATATATATATATATATATATATATATATATATATATATATATATATATATATATATATATATATATATATATATATATATATATATATATATATATATATATATATATATATATAATATATATATATATATATTTGTATGTGTGTTTTTTTTTTTTTTTATAAATATATTTATATACATTCTTCTTTCTTTCTTCTTAACTATATATATATATATGCTCTATAAAATTTATCATATATATATATATATATATATATATATATATAATATAAAATTCAGCATTCGTGGAGCTCTAAATAGTTCAATTCGAGCGTTTTTCTAAACCTTGTCTCCGAACTATTTTCAATGTGAGTTTTACGTTGCTTGTAAAAAAAAATTTTTGAGGGTAATAAAAGATTTTTGGGTCTAACTATTTTCTTGTCATCAGATCTACATGAAATTTTCAGAGCATGTATAATTTGAAGAGATGCACCTTTTTAATTTAGATTTAAAAAAAAAAAAATTTATAGCCAATAATGTAAAACTAAAAATAAAAATAGTTCGGAGATAGAATAGAGGTGCATAAAAGCAATCGAAATGAATGTTTTAGAACTCCAAGAATGCTGCCTTTTGCACTTAATTTACTTAAAATCGAATGAAATTTAGGGAATTTGTGGTCAAATTTAATTTTTTCGGAGTTTGTAGAACCATTTAATATGATTTTATCCGGTTTATTTTTTGAGAAAATACTTTTATATAACTTTGAACAATTCTCGTAGCTGCGTACAAAGAAAATATATTTAAAGGGTAAGGGTTCAAACCCACTTAGGGACTT
>JABUQX010100661.1:17500-22500 GCA_015478945.1 Trachelipus rathkii | reverse complement strand
CTCTGATATATAAATCAACAACAAAATTTGGTGATTTAACCTTTATGAAATGAGAAAGAAAAAAATTTTATTTGGCATTTCATAAATGAAAATACACGATACCTTTCTGATTATTATTTAGGTGAAATACATATTTTTATTTAGATAATATGTTTGTATATCCATCCCTTTTGCCTCTGTTCTCGGGAAAATTTCATTATTTTACAATTTTCAATGTTTTCCTGTGAATAGCGGCAAAAATGAACGTGATAGACAAAAAGCCTATATGATTTTTAGATTCAACGCAACAAAATACGTTAGAAACTAATATCATATATATAAGTCGGCAAAATTTGTGTTGGGATGTGAATAATTATAATTATCAAAATGTATAGTATGTAAATTAGCATTTTCTTTTTTTTATTTTGTAATATATTCTTAAAGATTTTTTAAAACTTTAAAGCATTTTTGCTCGTAACATACTTTTAACAAAAAAATTGCGATCGTTTTATGGTAACCCTCCCTCTTCTCCCTCCTCCTCCCCCCTCCTCCCCCAATCCTCCCTCTTCTCCCCTTTTCCAATCTCTCTGTAAACTTGACCACAAAAGATCTTTTAGGGTTCCAGAGGGTCCATTTTATAAAAGAGCCTATTTAGGACCCTCGTAAGGGTGACATTAACTGCTTTGATTTCAGACACTTAAAGTCCACCTTAAAAGCCTATTAAGGTTTTTTTTTTTTTATTCTCCAAAAACTAAGTGAATTTATAAAACATTCTATTAACTATACATGGGCGTCGCCAGCTTCCAACCTAGGGGGGGCAGCTTAAAATTTTATAAAGCTTTTATATATATATATATATATATATATATATATAAAAATATATATATATATATATATATATATATAATATATATATATATATATATATATATATATATATATATATATATAAGAAAGAAGACATAAAACTAGAAACATTTGTATAGATATAGGCGTTTTATATATTTAAAAATTTATTTATTAAAACAATAGAATATCAAATTACAATATCCAAATATAGAAAATTCTCAATATGGAAGCAGTTGCAAATTGATATCATTAAAAAACTAATTTCCTTGTTTCGGTCAACGCAAATTATCAACACTGTTGAATAAAATAATCATAATTGTCAAAACATAAATTTTTCTGTGTACACTCATCATAGCCAGTCCGTTTACCTGTCGTCTTTCATAGTACTGCGGCAGCAAGTCTGATCCTTCAGCAAGTACATGAAAGAGTGTTCTATCGTACTGTGGTGCATGTTGGCGAAGTGAGTATCATCAAGCCTTTTCGTTGACGGAAAGAAAGGTTCAGTCTCTTTTAAGACTTGGGAGACAACAAGATCTTTAGTTCTTCACTACTCAGTTTCTTGTCCTTCCAAATTTTGTACCAAAGTTCTAGTTCTTCTCTATGCCGTTTCTAGTGCTTAAAAATTAAAATGAAGCTGTCTTTTCCTTTAACTCATCGATTGTTATGAGTATCATGTGGGAAGGATGTAGATATGTCAATTCATAAGCAGGTGTATTTTCAGAAAACCGTAATTCCAAAGAAGAAGTTATAAAATTCAGATAGAGTATTAAGATCTTCTCAGTACTCCGTGGGAAGTGTTGCTGGATGGTTGCTTTGCGGTGGTGCGTCCTACCAAAAAATCTGGCTATATTCAGATCAAGTCCCAGTTGCTCGGCGATTTCATTAACGTCTTTTAACACTTCATCGATGATTTTTTCTTCACCTTTCAGATGGCTCCTAACCATTTCCACAATATATTGAATGTGCTGGCGAGGTTTTGACGATATCCAAAGTCTTAGATTGGAGAGCATTTTACAACTGGCTCTAACATCACAGAGTACTTCGCGATCAATATTAGTCATAGCCATGATGAATGACGACTTACATGCCACTGAATGCAACTGAAAAGTTTTCTTTTGGCGGTATTTCCTTCAATGGAAAGGATTTCCAATGCCTGCATCATTCGTACAAAGTGCTCCTTAAAAACTCATGCACCTGTGTTGTTCAGACCATCTGGCCTGGCATAGATGTTTGGCATTAATTTATTTCTCAAGACCGTTCGCGAAAAACGTAATAATGTCCTTATAGTTCCCACAGTATTGCGGAATTTTGGTATTGTGTTCAATCATTACTACTAAATTTGTTTGTGTTGAAGAGCAATGAAAAAGAAACAAGCTTTTTATCTTTTCCTCAATATGCTTGGACACCTTCTTCTTGCCGACATCGTAGAACAGCCATCAAAACCCAAGCCCACGCATTTCTCGGATCCAGTTCTTCCGTCGTGACAAATCGTCAATGGCTTTCGCAATGTTTTTGCGTCAAGCGCTTTCAGTTCTACAAAGCCAATTAAAATTCCTCTTTGACCTCATCGAACTCTTTGTCGAAATAGCGCAACACTATGAAATTGTCCCTTTCAGAAATATCAGCGGTTTTATCTGCTAGTAAGCTATACGTGCACGCTTCCTTTACCTTATTAACGATGCTTTCCTTTATAGTAGTACCACATAGAGAAATGATTTTATTCTGAATCTGAACTGATTGGTAAGTGGAATTTTTCTTCCCCTTTTCAAAATGGTTTTCCGAGGACCGGCTTCAGGCATGCTTATTCGTAAAGCGCACAAGTTTTGCAACACTCCCTTCATGATGATGCTGACCCCGAAGCGCGTAAATCGCCGCGTACAGAAAATGTCACATATGAAATTATTGAGGATAATATTTTTATTTTCTTCTATGATTTTCTTTGAATGCTGGTTAATTTGGATGTCTACCGCACTCCTGTAGGAACAATCTTGCAGCTTCAACAACAGCAGTTTTATACCACTCTCTGTTTGTATGTCCCTTACAATGAAGTTACAAACCGCATGAACATCTTTAAATTTAGTGAAACGTCTTATTGTTAAAAAAAGCCCTTTGAACCCCTCTGAACAAAAACTTTATTGTGAAATAAAATTACAAAACCTTTTGCAAAATGCTCCCTTTAGTCGCTGGGGTATGTCAGCCAAGGTGAATATGTCTTCTCCAACCATTCATAATTGAATTCTCTTTAAGTGGGTAGCATCTTCCAAAAAATTATAGGTCTTAGGACGAATCCAACACTCTTTCAGTAACTGTTCTTTTTCTCAGTCGAAATCATAGATGAATGTCCAACGTATCTACCAATTCATTTTCGTGACTGTCATCTACTGAAACGCTAGCTTCGAATCTGGAACCCATATCTGACTCGTCGAGGTTCTGGCCGTGAGTGTGGGTCATTTCATCATTTCGAAATATGCAAAGTTAGAGGAATTGCCTCTATATGTAGTCTTAGTTGAATTATTGGTATGTTCTTCATTTTCACCGCTACCATTTCCTTTTATCGAGTTCTTCCTTTTCAAAAATTTACTTGCAAGAATATATATATATATATATATATTATATAGTATATAATATATATTATATATATATAATATATATATATATATAGTATATATATATATATATATATATATATATATATATTAATAAAAATATATTATATATATATATATATATATATATATATATATATATATATATATAATATATGATGATCTTCTGCCACATATGTATAGGCTAAATAATTTTACTAACATTCAAAGATGTTAACAGAAAAAATTAAAGTATAGCAAACTATGTTGAAAACCACTAATTTCTGTGTTGTAATAAAAAATAGTTTTTTAAAATGAAGCTACCTCTATGAACAAGTAAGCATATGTTTTTACAAAATAACTACTTTTAAGAAGTAAACGCACACAAAAATTTTATTAAATTTAAAGTAAAACTACGTACGTACCAAGGAAGTCTCCTAATATCCATGATCTGATGAAATTGAACTGTAACTTCATACACTAAGGAGGTGTTGATTATAGAGGGCTTCACGGAGTGTTATTTCAATGTACTTTCAACTTAAACACTTACTAAAGAATGGAATGGGACTTGACACAAAGATCTAGAATTTATATATACATATCAACATTAAAAAAAAAACATGATAGAAATAACAACACATTCTTATCTACAAATTAAAAGAGGCATATAAAAGAGTGAGAAGACCCGATCGGATAAGAAAATGTGAAAAATGACGATTGAACTAGCCTGACATATACTCGTGTATATAATATATATAATATATATATAAATATATATATATATATATATATATATATATATACTATACTATATATTAATAGTATATATATATATATATATATATATATATCGTAAAACGTACTTAACGGCCACCCGGAACGGAACGTTGGATCAAAAAAATTCGCAGGTAGACTCTATAAGAGTAAGCATAAACACTTCTAGGCGGGCAGCTGCCCCCCCTGACGACGCCCATGTAACATATATATATATATAATATAGTATTATATATATAATATATATATATATATATTGATATATATATATATATATATAATATATAATATATATATATAAATATATATGAGACATTTATAGTGTTTTTTGACTCCGTTAAAATCTAGAGTTAGGTTAATTTTGGGTTTAAGTTGTCTAGGTTAGGATAGGTTAGGTTAGTTTAGGTTAGATTAGCCCAAAAATTTAATGTATTTACCCTAAAATTATTAAAATAACGATACATTAATTATTGATTTTCGCTCCTTATATAATATATGATATACCTTATATAATATATATATATATATATATATAAATATATATTAATATATAGTATAATAATATATTGATTATATAGATATAAATATATATATATATATATATATATATAATATATACATAAACATATAATATATATATATATATATAATATATAATAATATATAGTATATATATATATATATATATATTATATACTAATATATATATATATATACTTATATATATATCATATATATATATAATATATATTAGTATATTATTTATATATATATATTATAATATATATATATATATATATATTATATATATAT
>JABUQX010100661.1:5000-7500 GCA_015478945.1 Trachelipus rathkii | reverse complement strand
TGAGAAGTGTCTTCCGAGGTATCCCCGCCTCGTTCAACTATTACTCCCTATGTCTCATACTAGCACGTCCTCGGTTGTGGAAGCTCGCAATTTCCAACCTATTCGAAAAAAGGAAGCCGCTTCTGATCCTTCTAACTATCGCGCTATAGCTCTCCTTGTATTCTATCTAAGATCTTCTGAAACCTTCTCAACTCTCACTTCTTAGATTATCTGGAACTCATTCCTTTCTTTCCGATAGCCCAGTACGGCTGTTCAGCGCTCGGAGGTCTTCTGGCGATAACTTCCTATCTACCGATTTTATGCGTTTTCCGCTCTTAGGAACTACGGGGAGACGTGCGTAATGCGCTTGACATATCCAAAGAATTTGACCGAGTATGGCACGCGTCATCTCTCCAAGTTCTCCTCCTTTGGGTTTCCTCTTTCTCTTGCTTAATTATGTCTAGCTTTCTTTCAAATCGCTCCATGTCGGCTGTTGTTGATGGGTGCGACTTCTTCTTTTTCTTTCAATAGTGGTGTTCCTCAGTGTTCTGTGTCTTATTTCCTACTTTATCCTAGTTTTCATAAGGATACTTCCAACCTGCACCTCTAAACTCTATCACGCTTCATATGTTCGATGACTTGACCCTTCATTCTTCAACTCATATCATTTCTGCTCCCTCTTTTACTTCTACGAATTGCCTCTCGTCTAAATCTTCCATATTCTATTTTTTCTATCTGGAATAGAATTTCCGGATGTCTCTTCAACCATTGTGAATTCAATTCTTTAAAAATATATATCTCTTGCAAATCTCCTTCTTTAAAACGCATTCTAACTTTCCTATCTCTTGCGACGGTTCTCGCGTCTCTCCTGTTGACAATATAAACATCCTTGCCTAACATAAACAAAAAGAAAGATCGTGGGAAAACCTCATCACAAACGTTGCTAGGGCGCCTCAAACAAACTGAGTTCTGTTTAGACTGCAGACTTTTTTCCTTACGTCGCAACACACATACTTTTACTATTCAAAAACTTATTAACTTTTAGAATTCTACACACACACACACAACACAACACACACACACACACACACACACACACACACACACCACACACACACACACACACACACACACAAATCTACATTGCTCTCTACTACAAGTCACTCATCAGAATTGCAAATCTTTCTATCCCCCTCTCTCTCATTCCTTTCCACACAAACACATTTCACACCACACCCCTCATTTTCACCGTTTCCTTTCCAATCTTTGTTTCAGTCACAGTTAGCAAATCAAATTTGCCCTTTTTCTAAATAATCCATACCTCCTCCTCTTCCCTCAAACATTATGCCTCTGACATTCCATTTAGTCCATACGATTTTCATACATTTCGCGAAGATAGAACGCCGCTTACGGCGATCACAACCTTCTCTGAGCCATGCATTAGCATTCCTGGGCAAAAAGATAAGAGTTAGTGGGCAGCCAACCCAACTACCCCCATCACTTAGTTGCCTTCTACGACACGCAGGACATACGATGTCGGCAATTTTTTCTCCCCACACATAGGGATATAAGGGATAGTAAGATGTTGTCTAGAAGAGAGGTGGGGGTGGATATAAGTATGTGTATATAATACTGTGGATAAAATGGTGTCTCTAAGATGGTATGTCTGGAGGTGAGTGTGGATATGAAGCAGAACTGAAAGGCGACCAATTAGCACTGGAATTTCATACATACCATAATCAAAATGGGTAATATATAATATACATATATATATAATCAATATATTATATATAATATATTATATAATATATATATATATATATATATATATATATTATATATAATATATATATATAATAATATAAGCTATATAATATATATTTTATATATATATATATAAGATATTATAGTATATATATATATAGTATATATATAGTAATATATATATAATATTATATATATATATATTATATAATATATATATATATATTATATATATACTATATATATATATATTATTAGTTTTGACTAGTATTATCCAAAATTCTTAATATTTGTTCAATTATTTAATCGGCAAAAAATAATCGGCGCAAAATAATCGGCAGAAAATTGACGATGACGATTGGAAAAAAATATGCCGATTTTTGCTGATGACGATGACGATTATCGTCCCATCAAATATATATATTTATAATAATATAATTATATATAATCACTGCTTTTGTTCTAAATTTTAAACAAATTTAGGTATAAAACTAAATAACAGATATATATTTATATATATATATATATATATATAATGGAATTCTAGTTAGCATTAAATTTTGAAAGGAGTTTCCATAATTTGAATCGAAGAATCGTATGAGTCAGTGGGATAAGAAAGGGCCAGGGGGGGAGGGGGGGCGATGAGTAGAAGAAAATGGATCTTTAGGGGTTCTTCATTGGGAGATTTAAAACTAAGCAATACGCCTCATATAACCGACAGTATATCTGTAAATGCATGGCAAACGAGGTACGGAAT
>JABUQX010100660.1:22500-24813 GCA_015478945.1 Trachelipus rathkii | reverse complement strand
ACGATTTTTTTAGGGTATTAGTAGAAAAACGAAAAAGATACATCATCGATAGATATGAAGAGTAATTTCTAAATTACTAGCTGTATTATTAACATACATTTTTTCTAAGTTAATGTGTTTTTTCATATTGGCCTTGAAGTCAACTAGTTTCTTCTCCGCTAGAGCCATCAGTATGTCGATAGCGTTCGCCGCCAAACTGCGCTATATATATATATATATATATATATATATATATATATATATATGATATATATATATATATTATTTTTTATATATATATATATATTATATTATATATATATATATATATAGTATATTATATATATATATATATATATCAGTCAACCTTGCCCCCGCTCTAAATGAATCCTGCTACGCCATGTTATATATATGTTATATATATATATATATATATATATATATATATATTATATATATATATATTAATATATATATATATTATAATATATATATATATATATTATATATAATATATATATATATATATATAGCGCCAAAGCTGCTAAATATATATATATATAATCACTCAACCTTTGCCCCCCCCTAAATGAAATCCTGCCTACGCCCATGTATATATATATATATATATATATATATATATATATATATATATATATATATATATATATATATATATATATATATATATATATATATATATATATATATATATATATATATATATATATATTATTATATATATAATCACATAAACGGAGCTTTTCATATTTGTTCTGCTTGAAGTTTTTCTATGAAGAGATCTCCTTTCTACGACAGTTTTCAAATTTTAACCTATTTCCTACTAACAATTTTTATAAACTAGTTTTTTCTTTTTTCGATAACATATGCCAACCTAAATGTCTTACAAACGATGTGTCTTTACATTGCACCTCGTACCAATGCTCTTCACTTTCGTTTTAGAAATATCGTAAACCAAAACGTTTCCTCAATATAATATCTTTTATCCTTTATCAATAGCAACTCAATTGGCACATTTCTTAAAACCAAAGAAAGCATTTCTATGGGCTGAAACTCTGACATGGTTTATAAATAAATGTGGCCACTATAACGTCAATTATGTAATTCAAACTAGCCTACAGCTGAAGATGCGAGCCTTCAAGCACATGGCAATTTCCTTTCAAGCTAATCTCCACATCTCTCAACCAGAGAATGCAGCCATCAGAGATCACTCGGATATTACCAAGAACCCTATATCTCTTCGGAACTTCTACATATGAGGAGTGGAAAATTTATAAATCTTCATTCGTAAAAACACTTAAACCTATTTCTTTTCTTTGTCACTTCACATTACCTGAACTCTCTCTCTCTCTCTCTCTCTCTCTCTCTCTCTCTCTCTCTCTCTTCTCTCTCTCTCTCTCTCTCTCTCTCTCTCTCTCTCTCTCTCTCTCTCTCTCTCTCTCTCTCTCTCTCTCTCTCTCTCTCTCTCTCTCTCTCTCTCTCTCTCTCTATATAATATATATATATATGTCCTATTATATATATATATATATATATATAATATATATATATATATATTATATATATATAATATATATATATATATATATTATATAATATATTATTTTTTCTTATATTTTTGTTTTCCTTGTTTATTTATTCTTATATATATATATATATATATATATATATATATATATATATATATATATATATATATATATATATATATATAATATATATATTAAATATATATAATATATATATATACTATATATATATATATATTATATATATAATATATATATATATATATATATATATAGTTGTTTATCTTTGATGTTTTCATGAACGATGATATTATTATTATATTTCACAAAAGCTTTTGACATGATTGATCATGACATACTATATTTTTACATTTAACTACATACACTAATCTTATAATTGGATTAAACCTTCTAGAACGTCATTTTCGGGTGTTTTTCTGTGTCTGTAGTCATTGTTTCGGCGTTTTTATTTTTTCCAAAACTAATTTTTTGACATTTTTTCGTGTCAACTTCTACAATTTTTTTCGAAATGACTTCAAACTTGAAATATACATAGATGGGTATATTATACGCACAAAATGCACATAGAAGTTTTTGATTTTGGGAAAATTGTGCTCAGCATTGTCGAATTTCAAAACCTACTTTTATTTTTTTAATTGCTGAGCACAATTTTCCAAAAAATAAAAAAACTTCTACGTGCATTTTGTGCGTAATAGACCCATCTATGTATATTTCAAGTTTAAAGTAATTTCGAAAAAAAATGTAGAAGTTGATACGAAAAAAT
>JABUQX010100660.1:17500-20000 GCA_015478945.1 Trachelipus rathkii | reverse complement strand
TTTTCTGGATTCAGCAGTTGAACTCTCGATTTCTCTATCCATAACAGCCTCTAGCATAACTTTCGTCTCCGTATCCGTATTCCTGATCGTCCAGGAGATAAGCCCCACATATTAGACCCTTTCTTAGCTTCTAATCCTTCTCCTAATACTGTTTTTCTCTTTCCTCCTCTTGGTTCCTCCGATCCCCTTTTTTGTGCATTCTCTGCTATCTTTACAAGTCTTCCGTCAGAAAGGATACCATTTTAGGCAATTTGGTATTGATAACTGGTCGGACTTGCTATCTTACTTCTTTGATTTTCCCTTGAATAATTGCTGCATCGGTAGGAGTGGTCTCTCGGTGTCTGACCGAGGTGAGTTTCTCTGACTTAGGGGAGTATATTACATATTCCATTCCTTCAACTAAAACTTATAAACCTTAGTTTAATTCTATTTGTTCTCATGTTGCTTACAGCAGTTAAATTGCCACTGGGAATTAGGAAGTTGCCATTGGTAATTACTGAAGTTTTCAAACCCCAGAAATTCATGCTATTATTTCATATTACTTATATTTCGTCTTGGAATCATGCATAAAATATATTCTCCGCGAAGCTAAAAAGTCTTTCCTTCCGTAGAATATGCACCACTTTTATTTCATCCGGTTGTCCTTCAGAATCTACTCTCGCGACACATACACAAAAAAAATACTCTTTCCTCTATAGAAAATGCAATGATCTTTCTGATTCCTCTTTGCTCATTTTTGACATTTGACATCATCATATATTATTCATCTATGGCTATAATTATAATTAACTTGACAGTGACCTTTATTAACTTGCTCCGAATTTTTGATGATGATACTTTTGAATAAAAATTATTCTTAATTGTAACTGTTTCATTTACATCGTTTGGCGTTTGATCAAATTGACACAAACGACTGATTCAGACTGTGCATTGTGTACAAGCTGCATGCCATCATCATGAAACAAGTTATTTATACAGTACAATTACAGTGAGCAAAAACATTCTTAAGGATTATTAATAAAGAAATTAACTCTAAATAATAAAAAAAATGAAAATTAAGGCCAGTAAAATAACACTATTTTGAATACATATATATATATATATATATATATATATATATATATATATATATATATATATATATATATATATATATATATATATATATATATATATATATATATATATATATATATATATATATATATGAAACTATATTTTAGTCTCGCCAGATATCTTAAAGTACGACTTGCATCAGGAAACAAATAACATATTTGGAATCTTCGTAAAAATTTAGCAATGGAAAACGTTATTTTTATGATTTTAAATCTTAAATAAAAAAATTTAAATTATTTGAAATGTTAAGAAGTGTACAACATGCTGATTTTTTTTTTTTCGACAAAAAAATTTAGCCAATCAGAAGACGAGCTCTTATCTTCCCCACAAATCTTTCAAACATAAGCCATTCCTTTCAATGGTAAGCGAACGCACACTTTCACAAACTCTATAATACGTAGATTGAGTCTACGAAAATTATGGAATTTAAAGATTTTTTTTTTAAATTTATTAACCTAAATGCATGGCACACGAGGGTAATCTAGGGGGCGGAACCCCTACCGTGAGTGGTGGTGAAATTTTAACTTAATTTTTATTTTTTAATTTTTTTTTTATTTTTATTTTTCAGCATTCCCAAACTAATTTTCATACGCTGATTCCAAATATATTATTGGTTTTCTTATACATATCGTAGTTTTCGAGATATCTGGGGAGTCTAATGAATAGTTTGGCTAATTATATACCTAATATATATATATACATATTCTCACTCTAATATATATATATATATATATATATATATATATATATATATATATATATATATATATATATATATATATATATATATATATATATATATATATATATATATATATATATATATATTGATAGGTTGGTTGGCTTAAAGTTGACTCTCAAACTATTCTGAGTCTTCAGAAACGAGTAGTGACTCATAACTCTAGAATATCAGTGACTCACGATGAACATCGAACTTGGAACCTCCACATCAGGCAGGTCAAGGAGAGTGACCGAGGGTGTTACATGTGTCAAATCAATACGTCAATGATGAAAATGAAAGTTGGATGTATTGAGGTCTATGGTTCGGTATATATATATATATATATATATATATATATATATATATATATATATATATATATATATATATATATATATATGTAATTCTTGTATATATATATATATATTTTTTTTATTTATATATATATATATATTTATATATATAAATATATATATATATATATATATATATATATATATATCTATATATTTTATTCAAGGTAACGTATATATATATATATATATATATATATATATATATATATATATATATATATATTAAAAAGAAAATATATTCTTGATCCTATTACTCTTTTTGTTCTTGTTCAAATTCTTTAATTCTTGTTCTCTTTATTGTTGTTGT
>JABUQX010100659.1:25000-32500 GCA_015478945.1 Trachelipus rathkii | reverse complement strand
TTTTCATTTTCAAAATACTGCCTGAGGTAATCTGGTGGGTCTGCCCATACTTTTAAATGTGCGTAGTGGACCCTCATAGTTTTACCTTGACCCTCAACATCATATGTCATTCCTCCAGCTATGACTTTGACAACCGTGAATGGCCCTTCATATCTTTCACCTAGTTTTTTCTCTAAGGACCGATCTGCCGAAATAATCTTCCTTTTGACCTTAACTCCTACTGCATAGGGAAGCCAGTTTGGATGTCCTTCCTTCCATTTGCTTTGCTCCTCCATAGAGATCGGTAATACCTTTCCCTCCTTATGTGTTTGGGTTAATAGTTTTTCGGCTGGTGTCATTCCAAGTTCTGAGTGTTTTGTGTTGTTATAAATTATAACCACCCTGGGTAAGCAGTCATCCCACTCCTGGTCCTTTGTCAGTATGTTCTTCAGAACTCTGCAAACGTACGGTTTGTGCGCTCTACTGCCCCGTTTGAAGATGGCTTATAAGGACTGCTGAATATATGATCTATGTTGTACCTTTTGAGCATGTCCCTAAACCTGTTACTTTTGAATTCCACCCCATTATCTGTTAAAACCTTGTATGGGGGCTTCAAGAATGTTGGTAACATCTGATCTTCAAATGCCCCCGTGACACTTCTGGCTGATTTGTCCTTTAGTGGTCTGACTGAGACCCATTTGCTGCAGTGGTCCACAGCCACTAGACAAGCAACATTTCCTCTCCTTGTTTTTGGCATGGCCATTACATCAATTGCCACTAACTCGAAAGGATTAGCAACTTGGATTTTCCAAACTGGTGGGAATATTACCTTGTGATCTACCTTATTTAGCTGACAAGTGGGACATGTCCTGCATACCTCCTGGATTATAGTATGACCTTTTGGATGCCATACGTACCTTGCCATCAAGTCTGTTAGTTTTCCTTGTCCTATGTGTGCCATGTTTCGGTGTATTACTACACAAATGCTGACCATCTGTTTAAACCCTATTACTGCACACAACTTGTCGTTCTTCATCCTTTTAACTAATATAGCATCGTTCATTAATAGATCCTCCTTATATCTATAAAATTCCTTTAAAGACACATCCGTTTTAAGAATTTGTTTTTTATTCTTAACCCTCTTCTTCAATTCCTTTATCACCTTAGATCTTTCCTGTAATGTCATTATTTCGTTCAATGTTATGATATTGTCAATCCTATTATTATCACACGCTATTACATTATACACATTAACAAGAAAACCATCACTAACCTGATCCTCATCATCCCCATGTGCGATGATGCCTTCTCCAAAGTCCAGAATCGCTTCTGTTTCCACCAAGTAATTCATTCCCAGGAGAAAACATGCCGGAATGAACCCATCCTTAACAACTACCAATGGTAATACTGTTTTCCTGTAGCGTGTATCTATCCTGATAGCTACTGCTGTGGTGCATTCAACAATTTTGGTGGTGATTCCATTTAATGTGATGTCCACACTCCATTTCCTCAAAATAAGTCCAAATGGTTCTAACTCCCTGATGACAGTTTCCTGGACCAAACTAATAACAGATCCTGTATCTAAAAAGGCACACCTAGATGTTTCGCCAATGGAAATGTCTTGCCATGCAACTCCTGATAACTTGTGGTTGCAACTTAACCGAGACTGGTGTCCTCTTTCCTTCATTAATAGGTTTACCCCAAGTCCCTCTTCTGGTGGGTGTTCTAATAAGTTTTCTGCCTCACTTTCTTCACTGTCCATGAATCCTTCATTTTCTTCCTCAGATGGTACCTCTTGATCTTCGATTGCTAATTCGTCTACTATCGTATTATCCTTATTCATCTGGAACGTACCATTATCTCTTAATGGATTGAAATGGGTACCTCCTAATACCTGAATGTGAATGTTTTTTAAATCTTCTCGTTTCCTTGCTTTAGGTCCCATATACACAACTGAACAACAAGTCCCGTGATGCAGCCAGATCTTCAAGTTGAACTCATCGCTAGCTGCCAGTAATACCTCTGGGATTGGTTCCCTTCCTGAAATACTGATGGTTTTTAAATATTTGAGTGATTTGGGTTGTTTATCTAACCCATACATCTTCCTGTTGTTTATCAAAACCTCTAGTAGGAATTTCCTTAATTCTTGGTGGTCCTTCTTCTGTAATTGCTCCTTTTTTAAAACTTCCTGCAAGCTCAAAAACAAGGAATCAGCACCTCCTGGTACCACCCTTATTACCTCTAGACCTCTTGGTAGGGCCTCTAGATTTATGACATCGGCTTCTTCCTCTTGTTTCCTTTGACAACGAGACCATGTATCAGCAAAGATGTTTTCCTTTCCCGGAAAATAATGGATTTGAAAGCTGTACTCGCTTAAATCGTCCAAGACACGAGCCAACTTACTATCTACTAACTTCATTGTGTGGAGGTACACTAGTGGGCGGTGATCTGTGTATAAAATAAACTCCTGACCCAACAAAAATGGACGGAAACTCTTGATTCCCCACCTGATAGCCAACAATTCCCTCTCTATGGTGGATGCTCTTCTTTCACACGCATCGAATGAATGAGAGTTATAAGCTATTACTCTTTTTTCCTTTCCTTGTTGCTGACATAGACCTGCACCCATACCAAATCCACTGGCGTCTACATAAAGCTCTAATTTTGGACTACCTTCTGTGAAATCCGGAAATGCCAACTCTACAGATTCTTTCATCAGTCTCTTTAAATTTTCGAAAGCCTGAATCCTTTCTTCTGTCCATTCGATCTTATCCTTCCTTTTTCCTCCTGTCAGAGCACTAAGGGGTGCTGCCACTCCTGAACAGTTTTTAATAAACTTACGCTGGAAGTTAATCATTCCTAGGTACCGCCTGAGTTCTCCTATGTTATTTGGTCTTTCCAACTTGTCCACCTGATCCATAAATTCTGGGAGCTTCCTTATTCCAGTCCTACTGAGAATATGTCCTAAAAATTTAATTTCCTTTTGAGCCCAGCTGCACTTGCTGATTTTAATTTTGACATTGGCTTCGGAGAACCGTTGTAGGACCTGTTCGATCAGCAGTAGGTGTTCTTTAAAATCCTTTGATATCAAGAGGACATCATCCACATATACCACCACCTTGTCTCGGCTGAATCCTGTTAATATCCTCTGCATCTCCCTCTGGAATGCTGCTGGTCCATTTTTTAGCCCGAAACTTAGCCTTTTGAATCTGTATTGGCCACTAACGGTAGAAAATGCAGTAAAGTCCTTACTATCCTCTTCTAATTTCATCTGATAATATCCTTTGACCAAGTCCAAACAAGAATAATATTCCACCCCATGACACGAGAAGATTGTTTCTGAAATGTTGGCCATTGGGAACTTATCTGCTTCTGTTACTTTGTTTATGCGCCTATAGTCTATGCATAGACGAAGTGTCCCATCCTTCTTCCTAACAGGTACCACTGGGGAGCTCCATTCGGCGGCACATGGCTCCACAATATCCTTTAAACACAATTCTTGAACCTGTTTTTCAATTTCTTCATTTGTCCTTTGGTCAAATCTTCTTGCCCTTTGGTAGATTGGGGTATAATCGTGTAGCCGAATCCTATATGGTGTCATCGACGTTGTTGTCACATCTGAGTCATTCTTGCTAAATACACCTCTTTGCCTGTATAATACTTCTATTATTTCCTTTCGTTGTTCTTGTGTTAATTCCTCCATAAATGTGATTTCTTTTCCTAATTTTTCCTTTGTCCATTCCTCTTCAATGGTTCCTTGTCTTCCTGTTCCTTGTACCAGTGTGTTTATCGTATATCCTCTATTGTCATATTTTTGGAGGTCCTCTTCATCCAGTATTAGATGGGCTATTCCTATTTTTTCTCTTTTTCCAAATTTTAATTGTCCTGGTATAAGTTTCCTGATTAATATAGTACCTTCTTTGGTATTCCATTTTACCAATCCTGGTAATAATTTGAATCGTTTATTATACCCTCTTCGATTATTTTCCTCTCCTTCGACCAATAGTTCTTCTGGTTTCATATCATAATACCTTCCTTCTCTGGGCTTAATCTGGTTTGAAGTCCAAGTAGCTTTTACTGGAACCCAATCATTTATTGTAATTTCCACTTCTTCCGTAGTATACACTGGCAAGGATATTACAGTCCTTACACAATTCCCAGACTTCTCTGAAAGGTAGACTTGTTCCTTTGTGTCTTGGTCACCATGCCTTGTGAGTGAACCATTCCCTACGTCAATTTTAATTTTATTCTGTATCAAAAATGGCATTCCTAATATTGTGCCTTCTTTTAGTCTTTCAACCACAATAAAATCTGCTAAACCATAATTGATGTCCTCAATTGAAATCCTTAATCTTGCTGTTTGGTGGGATTCCACAACCATTTGAGGGTCACCTACTCCTCGTAACCTCATTACCTTTTCTAAAACTTCGGGATTCTGGATCCTTCTGAACTGTTCCTGGCCTATGATACAATACTGTGAACCTGAGTCAATAATGGCTGTCATTTCAACATTATTTAATTTTATAACAAATTTCAACAAAGGAGTAATATTAATGCCTTGCTTACCTTCAACGGTTGTCCTACTGATAGCATGGTATATGCCAGTTGTTGAATTCACTGTGTTTGCTCCTCTCCCTTTGGGTGTTCGTTGTGGTAAGGCATTCCTAATTTCCTGAGGTTTCCTGCTTATAAACTCCTCTGCTTCTGGATCCAATACTGTATCAACTTGCATAGCCGGGCTGGTTTTTAAACAGTGGTTTACTTGGGGGTGTCGCTCCTGCTCGTTCCCGGGGTCGGCGGAGCTACCTCGTTTCCCGAATTTGGTTGTTTTCGTACCCTTATTAATTCGTTTATTTCTTCCTGAAGTGGACAAGTATCCCTCCAATGTCCCATTTGGTTGCATAAAAAGCATTTCTTTTCAATGGGTTTCCTCTCGTTCTGCCTTTGGCCACCCATATCCTGTTGATCTTGTCTTCTATAACCTTGTTCATGTTGTCTGGGCCCTCTTCTTGATCCACATTCCGCAGTTCGATGTTCATTACTCCCACATCCCAGGCACCACCCATTATATTTTCGACATTCTCTTTTAAAATGTCCTACCCTGTTGCACCAGTAACATCTTTTTACCTCAGTATTATATCTTTCATTATTTTGCCTGGTGTATTCCCTTGTATTCGTTTTCTGCTGATACACTGGCCTTCCATAGCGCACTTTTTCTGCGTATGTCCCTTTTGTGTTTTGTTCTCCATTTAGTGTGGCCCATATTGGTATCCCTTCATCCCTTGATTCCTCCTCATCATCATCCAGGTCATCCTCCTCCTGTGCCCAGTTAAGCACATCTTTCCATCTTACTTTAAGGCTTTCTTTCTCATTTCCCATCCTTATTCTAAATCTCCTTGCCATCTTTTTCGGGAGACAATTCAAAAATTGTTTCTTTAATATTTGTTTGTCCCTATCTTCCTCTTTAGTGGCTGCCTCGTAAGTGGTTTGCACCCTTAACGCAAATTCAGCCACTTTTTCATTTTTTCGCATCTCTAACCTCCAGAACTCTTTTTGTAAATCTATCTGCTCGGTTTCTTTTTCCTCCTTGCACCAGCTTTTTAATCTAGCCACTATGGTGGTATATTTGACCTTAGCCCTGTATATACTATAGTATGTCCTTAGTACCGGACCTTCTAAGAAATTTCTGAGTTCTACTGCCCAACGACTTTTGTCTTTACCCAATTGTTCCTTGGCATATCGTTCGTAATCCTCTATAAATGCCTCAAATTTCTGGACTTTTTCCTTCCCATACTTTAAGGGTTTCACAGCCTTTATATTACTCCTCCTAAATGACTTCATCACCTCCACCATCTCACCGGCCAAAACGATAAATATCTTACTCACTGCTTTAGTATGTTCCACACCTGACTCTTCCAATTCTACTAACCTCTTGAGCCATTTTTTCCCTCCCTGGTCCACTTCACTCTCAGCTTCTTCTATTTCATCTTCCGCTGTAGAACTTCCATCGTAGGTGTATTTTCTTTCCGCCCTCCTTCTCCTTTTCTTATTCTTCCTCTTTGGCCTGTTGCTACTGTGCTCATTTGTTACATCAAATGGGTCACTTGTTGCCCTCTCTGAGCTACTTTCCTCATCTGTTTCATACCGTGGTGTCTTCTTTGGGATGTTCCTTTGTTTGATGCTTTGATCACGGGTCAGCCTCCAATTTTGGTAGGCCTGATCCTCGATCCTCACTCTATTTTTTATGTTAAGACCTCCTTTAGGATCAGTCTTTTGTTCTGTCTGGGTAACTTCTGTTACCTCACTCTTCTGTGCTGTGACTATCGGTTCCTCCTCTGTACGTGTGGGTCCTTTCTTACTTTCCAAAGCCTGTAATATTCCTTTCAATAGTGTCGTCATCCGATCAACATCTAGATTTTCATCCTTTGTTATGGCCACTTGGAACCTTTCCAAGTGCCCAATTGCACTTACTTCTTCAGTGGGTTGCCTGGTCTCCTCCATATTGACTTTACCAGTTTGCTCCTTATCTGAATTTCCCATATTAAATAAAAGGAAAAAAAATGAATATTGACAACCAAACACAAAAAAAATACCTATATATATATAATATATATATTATACTATAATATATATATATTATATATAATATATAATACTATAATAATAATATATATATTATATATATATATATAATATATATATATATATATATATATATATATATATATATAATATATATATATATATATATATATATATATATATATATATATATATATATATATATATATATATATATATATATATAAAAAAAAATACCCTTTATTTCTCCAAACCGGAGTAAGAAAATACAAAAATTCTCCTTATGTTCCTCTATCAGTTCCTTAATGATCTGGGATTCCTCCCTTGCTTCAATTGACCGCGAAAATTTCCAAGAAGAGAGAAATATTTGTTCCTCTCTCAACAGAACTGACAAAAGAATGTTCTTTACCTTTATTAATTCCCTTATTGTCCTCCTTTCGTTCACCACCAGCGATTTGTCCTCTTGTAAATTTTATACGAGCCACCAGTGAAATGCAATGGGCTACCAGTGTGATGCAATGTGCTGTGAAGCCACTCCTTTTTAAATGAGGGAGGCAAGGTTGCGTTCCTTTACAGAGGACTTTTCCTGTTACAGTGAAAATAAGAACAAAAAGGATTGAAAGACACGAAAGTTGGGTTTTTCTTATATATAATAAATAATATGAATAATTAAGTATTTCAATATTAATCCTATCTACCTATGGCTGTTTTAACGTTAATTCATAAACACCCTATTACTAACCTAAGCTAAATAATATATATCAATTTAGTTCGAACAAAATATACAATGCAATATAAACCCGGGTTATGTTTATTATTTACAAATTCAGTTTAAATTATTCATAAAAGGTACAAGAGCAATACTTCCTTTTTAACGTCGTTATTCAGACGAATGATCCTTCGGAAGGTGCTCTTTACTCCTTTGAATAACCTGATCCA
>JABUQX010100658.1:37500-42126 GCA_015478945.1 Trachelipus rathkii | reverse complement strand
CCGACCTCGAAACTCTAAATCCTGGAGCCACCCTAAAAAACTTTTTACCGGCGCAATGGCTTACGAGTGCTAGTCCTTGATAATGCTATAGGTAAGGGGTTTTTCACCCTTATTCAATAGAAACTAGCAATACTTTATTAGGCCTCTAAATCATCACATCCAGAGCTCTGCATGATAAGTTCGTGATTTCCAGGCGCATAAGTTTTCCGATGCTGATCCAGCTTATTCAAGCAGAAAAGATAAAAGCCGGGATAAGCTAGCCCTGTCGCCTAGAACTATGCGAAGAAGGAAAATCTTCATATGGTCCCACTGCGTCAACATTCCATCTTCCTTTATATATATATAATATAATATATATATACTATATAATATATATATATATATAAATAGTATTATATATATACTTATAATATATATATATATATATATATATATAATATTATATATCTTATTTATATATATTATATTATATAACTATATATATATATATATTAATATATATATACTATATTAATAATATATACTATTAATATACTATGATATAATATATATATACTATATATATATATAATATATACTGTAATATATATATTATATATAAATAATAATATATAAATATTAATAATATAATTATATATTATATATACTATATATTATATTAATATATATATTCATATATAGTGTTAAAATTATTGGGAAACTCAGTTTGTTCGTTAGTAGTGTCTCCTTAGTTTCCAGTCACCACTCTTTAAAACTCTCTGCCTTTACTCGGCCATTTCCTGTAGTATTTAATCTCCCGTCATGCTCTCTCTCTCTCTCTCGCTCATCTCTTCTCTCTCTCTCTCTCTTCGTCTCTCCTCTCTCTCTCTCTCTCTCTCTCTCTCTCTCTCTCTCTCTCTCTCTCTCTCTCTCTTCAAAACCATGCGTCTCGTGGTCAAACTCAAGTGCCTTTGCGGCTGTGGATCTTGGAATTGGATTGGTTTTCCCCACTATTTATTAAATCTTTCTTGATTGTTAATATTTTTTTTTATTTCGTGCTCCTCCTAACCCGCCAGTGGGACCCTAGAATTACAATATATATGTTAATATTATAATATATATATATATATATAATAATATAATGTATATATATATATATATTAATATATATATATAATATTATATAGTAATATATATATATATATAGTTATTAGTAATTATATATATTTATATATATATTACGTATATACATATATTATAATTATTTCAAAAATTTATATATATAATATTAATATATAATAATTATAATATATATAATATATGCATATATATATATAATAACTATATATCAGAATATATATACTAGAAGATTATATATATAGTACGAGATATACACTATATAAATATGGGGAGGTAGATAGTTATAATATATATATATATGATTATAAGGATATTATATAATATATAGATATAATAGATTATATAATTATAATATATAGTATATATATATATATATATATATATAATACTATATATATATATATATATATAATATATTTTTATATAATATATATATATAATATATATATATAATAAGTATATATATATATAATATATATATATATATAATATATACTATAATATAATATTAATATTATATATATATATACTATATATAATATTATATATATATATATATATATATATATACATACTATATAAAAATATATATATATATATAATATATAAAGATATATATTATATATATTATGTAATAATATATTATCTTATATATATAAACTATATATATATTATATATATATATATATATATATAATTATATATTATAATATATTATATATATATATACTATATTATATAATATATATATAATTATATATATTAAATATTAATATAAATATTATATATACTATATATATAGAAATATAATATAATATAGTATTATATATATATACTATATATAATATATATATATAATATATATATGAATAATAAAATTTAAAATAGCAAAATGCCATCTATACGTTGTCGATTTTTTTTAATCAAATCTATTATATATATATATATATATATATATATAATATTAATATATATATATATATATATATATATATATACTATATATATACATATAACTATATATTATCAAATATATATAATATATATATATATTATATTTATATATATATATATCATAGTATATATATATAATATATAATAATATATATTATATAACTTATATACATATAAATTTGTTTATTTCATAATAAATAATATATATACTATATATAAAATGCACACAATAATAAAATAGCTCTTGTGGTGAGCAATTAAAACAAAGACTGAAAATTAATATATTTTTTTATTTATTTTTATGTTGTTTATTTATTTATTTATTTATTATTTGATTGATTATCATTTCATCTTATGGTCAGTTTCATAATAGTAATTGATTGCTTATAAATTCTTTTAATGGAAATTACATTCTAGACACAGTTCAGTTTAGACGTCAGTTAAAAAATTCACATTTTTCTTTTGCTCTTTTTATAAAGTTTTCTCTAGTTTTCAATTCTTATTTCTAAAGTAAAATTTTTTTTAACTGGGTGATGGAAACGGTTGTAAGTTCCTAGGCTTTTTAAAGCGAAGGTTTTTCTTAAAAATATTTTGAATTCTATTCAGGCTACTTATCTATTGTTGTAAAAAAATATAAGTTTATATGAAAAGTAATAATTCCGGGTAGCGCAAAAAGGCTCAAAGTTAGGAGGTAAATATTGAAATAACAGCATGGAAAGAGTGCTATTGAACATGATCTGAAAATAATACTGCATATAACTAACCCTCTTTCTTTGATATATATTATTAATTCTGTGAATACTCACTATATTCTTGTGTTTTTTTTTTTATATTTTTTTTTTTTTACAGTTGTCACCACCACTCACGGGCAGAAGCCCTATTCAGGGAGGGGTGTTTCCGCTAAAAGTTTCATCGCTAGCGTAAATTACGCCACGATGAGCACCAGACGCAGGCTTAAAGTAGGAAAGGATTAAATTCAGCAGGAAAACAACAGGAGATGGAAGAGCATTCCACAGAACAGATGTGGCCAGCAAAGAAGGAGCAACGCAACGAACTTGCCTTGGAGTACCATACCATCAACACAAATACTCGTGCGCAGGACACAGACCCCTGTCGCTACCCGAGGGCGTCGTAAAGGGTGAGCTACGCGAGGTCGGTAAGTCCCTCGCAACACATGCGCGCGGTACCTATAGAAAAAGAGATCAAAGCACCAACATCGCGCCGCAAAATAGAGGTTCAAGCTAACTGAAAGAACAGAAAAGTTATATAAGGCCTTTGGCTTTGACTCGACCCTGTCCCAAAAGCCGGCTGAAACCAGAGACCCCCCAGATATGAAAAACCAGTACCCATACAAGGGCGGATGAGTATCTTTTGTATAGCTGGAGTAACTGAGAGAAGGAAAAAAAGTCTCGCCCGAGTGCAAACAGAACTCCCAGTTTCTTGAGGCCCGCCCTAGCAACCGTTTGTGATGTTGAGGTTTCCAAGACAATTTTTTGTTTAATGATTAAGCAAGGATGTTTCATATTCGTCAAACCAGGAGAGACGACGAGACCGTCGAAAGAGATATTAACAGTTAGAAGTGTTCTAGAGAGGAGATTTGTAGAGTTGAGTTTTTAAAGAATTGAATTCACAGTGTTGAGACGACCCCAATCAGAAATTCTATTTCCAGAATCAGCGAGAATCAGGGAATCGCGAAAGATTTAGACGAGAGCAAATCTAGAAGTAAAAGAGGAGCAGAATGAAATGAGTTGAAGAATAGGGTCGAGGCATCGCATACTCGAGTGCCATAGAGAGTTAAAGATGTGCCAGTTGAAGATAATTAATGAAAAGTAAGAATAAAGTAGGAAAATAAGACAAGAACCCTGAGGAACACCACTCATTAAACAGAAAAGAAGAGAAGTCGCTCCATCAACCACAGCCGATATTAGGCGACTTGAAAGAAAGCTAGACATAAGTAAGCAAAGAGAAGGAGGAAGCTCAAAGGAGAGGGAACTTGAAGAGCAGTGACGCGTGCCATACCCGGTTCTAAATGCTTTGGACTATAGTCAAGCGCACACGCAAGTCTCCCCGCTCGTTCCTAGGGCGGACAAAACCATAAATCGGTTAAATAGACAAGTTATCACCAGCTTAGACTCGTAAACGCCGGAAAACCGTACTGGCGATCGGAAAGAAGAGAATGAATTCAGAAAGGTCTAAGAAGTGAGAGTTGAGAAGGGTTTTCAAAGATCTTAGAAGAATAACAGGTGAGAGCTTAATTAAGGGCGGATAGTATAGAACGGGATCAGAAAGCGGCTTCCTTTTTTCGGCAATGGATTGGACATTTGCGTGCTTCCCAAACCACTGAGGAACAGATGTTATATCTGAAGGACATAGAGAATATAGTGGAACGAGGGGAGGGCTAGCTCGGAAGCACACTCCCTTCAAAATCGGGGAGGGATGACATCCGCGCCCCGCCTTCCTAACTTCATAGATCTCAGGCGCCATGCACCCGAATCAAATGTAATCCAGGCAAAGACATAGCGATACCTGAGAGGAGAAGGTGGAGTAGGAGGA
>JABUQX010100658.1:27500-32500 GCA_015478945.1 Trachelipus rathkii | reverse complement strand
GTTATTAAATATTTATTTAAAAATATTAGTGGGTTCTGTTACAATGCTAAAATGAATTCTATACTTATTTGAAGCTTGTATTTTAATATTCAAAACGAGCAATCATTTAGAGATAAAAACACAACAAGATATTTTAGAGAGATTTTTATTCTTTAATTTAAGCTAAAATAGCACGTTTTGTAAGTTCTCGAAAAGTTTCTTGAAGGTTATCTCTTAAATTGAAAAGTAATAGATCAGTTAATTTGTTATAGTTGTGTAGATCTGACCTACTATAAAACACTTGTAACTCTAGGAGTAGGTTTTCCTTTTGAATCATTGGATATGCCCTAATAGTTGTAAATACCTCTTCTAGAGGTGTTGTTTTAACATAGCTATTATATATATATAATAATATATATATATACATATATAATAATATATATATATAATATATACTATATATATAAATATATATATTATATATTATATATATATACTAATATATATATATATATATATATATATATATATATATAATATATATATATATATATATATATATATTATATATATATTATATAATATAAGAATACATATATATATACTAACATATATATATATTAATATATATATATATATAGCTAATATATATATATATATATATTATATATATATATATTATAATAGTATAATATATATATATTATATTTATATAAATATCATATATATAATATATATACTATATATATATAATATATATACTATATACTATATAGTATATATATATATTATTATAGTATATATATATATAATATATATTTATATATATATAATTATATATATATAATAATATATTATATTATATTATATATAACTACTTATATATATATATATATAATATAATATAAATATATATTATATATATCATATATATATAATATCATATATATATATATATATAATCATATACGTATTAATATATATATATAATATAATATTATGGTTACAGAAATCACTTCTTAACTCCGTTTTAAACCGTATCTAACTGATAACTTATCTCATAATTCACGTTGACGGGTGGAGATGTGGCCTATGATAAACATTGATACTCCTTAACACGTTCGTGAATCTCGAAATCTCCTAACTCGATGATCTGTGGCTTTAAACATCTGTTCTTCCTTCTACTACAAATAATCTTGTGCTTGCTTCTTCTCCCTAACCAGAAAACCAGATTTTCTCAACTCTCTTCTCTTGAATATCTTACTACCTCTCACGAGCCTGTTATCCGTTCTCATCCAAATACGAGGTCCTCTTATTTAGGGGATTTCAATGTACACAACACCTGAATGGTTGGCAATCTCTGCTGTCTCATTAACTAGATTTAGAGTAGGGACGGAGGCCGATATCATTTCAGCATTCTCAACGATCCCTTCACATGCAGACAAACACACCCAAAAGCAAACACCACCCCCCACAGCCACCAACCAACGCTTAATCACAAGAACCCTACACACACTTCCGGTCAACCACCCAATCGTACACCCAAACCAATTCTGACACACTACTATGTTCACCAATCCTCAGTCCCTTCTCCTATAAAAACTTTACCACTACCTTCGCTTCCTATTGGTAATTCTGAAACCAGCAAACCCTTATATCTCTACTAACTTTACAATACCCTTTACTCATCCAACAGCTCCACTCACTGCCCCTCTCACGTTTTTTTCTCGGCACTTGATCGGGCGTGATCTCGTCGCTTACTACGCTACCACTTATAAATTAATGAGCTGCCTCGACTCCTGACTCTCCACTGACGCTTCGGCTCTTTGCCATATACCAGGTGAGAGACTGTAAATCGATTAGATGGACCGAAATGAGCAGAGTTCAATTCCACTTCTGGCGACTAAATCTCATCGTTCTAGCTCTGCATTAACTGCCACCATTGTTACTCTGATCGTGCACTGTTCTTGGCATTTCAGCCGCTAGAACAGCGTCATATTCAAGAGGGAATGGAAAACTCTCCGCCCCTCCTCCTACTTCCACTCTTCCGCTATTCGCTTCCAACTAGAAACATCGTATTGCAGGGATCACTCCTCTCGACGAGGCACCACCCGGGCTTTCATCCACCACGAAAATGCCGCTAACCTCACTTGGTTCTCCACTTTTATTTTTTTACTGACATCCTTTCTGGACCTGCTTAGCCAAAAACATCTCTAAAACAACTAATCATGTAATCATCTAGCCTTTCCATCCTCTTATTCAACCTGATGGCTTCTTCTGCTAACTCTCAAACATTGTAAAAGGCCAATCCTCTTCTGAAGCCTCCTATTTTCCTCTAACTCAACCCTGGACGATTTCTGGCATTCCTCCTCCTCCCACCTTCTCCTCTCAGGTAATCCTAGTCTTTGGTCCTGTGATTACATATTGATTCGGGCATAAAGGGGCACTCTCAGGATCTATGAACGTTAGGGAGCGGGGGGCCCGGATGTCATTCCCTCCGATTTTGAGGCGAGATGTGCTTTCGATTCTAAGCCCCTCCCTCGTTCAAACTATATTCTCTGTCTCAATTCTACCACTTTCCCTCAGTGTTGGAAGCACGCACCATGTCAACCTATCCGAACAAGGAAGCACGCTCTGATCCTCTCTAAGCCTATCGCACCATATACGCTCTACACCATCGACATACTCTATCTAAAGATCTTTAAATGCCCTTCATAAAACTCTCACTCTCTCGACCTAGCCATCTCGAGACACAAAATCTCATTCTACTTACTCCTCTCCCGATCCGGGCCAAAGTTCACGAGTTCGCGAAGATTCCGCAGGCCAATCTACTCGTGAACGTATACTTTCCTATTTAACCGAATTTATGGTTTTCCGCCCATCAGAAACTACCGGCAGAGACCTTGGCGATGGTGGCGCTTGCACCCATATCCAGAACATCCCTTGAACCCGGTCGAAAACCCGTCATATGGCACGCGCACTGCTCTTCAAGCTCCCCTCTTTGGGCTCTACCTCTCTTGGCTATCTCTATAGTCTAACTCTTCTTTCAACCTCGTCTACATATCAATACGTACCGACGCTTGAACGCGGCAGCGACTCTTCTTCTTTTCTTCGCCACCCGCCACAAACACCCACCAACACATTACGATTAATCAGTAGAGTCGCATTCGACATGTCAGGTACTCCTGTCTTACTCTCCTCACTTCATATATCTCATACATTGACGTCATCTAATTGATCTTCTCCCTGCTACATCAAACTCCTATCCCATCAAACTTCTCTGACCGTGACTCGACCCTCTCCAACTCCTTCAACGGTCATTTCAATATCTGTCCCTCCAATTTACCTTCTCAGAACATTGCTCTCGTCTCAATCTATTCGCTTCTATTCTCGACTCGGAATCTCTGCGACTAGATATTTTCTTTGGTGAGTCGCGTCTCCCAACCTTGTGAAATTCAATCTTTAAAAAAAATCAACTTCACAAATCTCCCTCTCTAAAAACACCTTCTAAACTTTTTAATATCTCTTTTCGACGGTTATCTCGTCTCTCCTGTTGACAATATACATCCTGTTGGGCTGGCCCCATTGAACACTAAACAAAAAAATTGTTTTGAGAAACCTCATCATCACAACGCGTTGCTAGCGAACCGGACGACTCAAAGAACACCTGGGGCCATTCCTGTTTCGAACTGCCGAGCATGTTTTCTTTTTCTTCTTCAGCTCTTACTCCCAGCCCACTTATAACACCGGTCTCACGCCCACCCAAACGACCACCGCAATACACCCCTTTTCCCGTCCATCACACACCTTGTATGGAGTACTGTTCTCATTATCTGGGGGGTCTTCATGGTTTCACCCGGCTTTTGGACAGGGGTCGAGTCAAAAGCCAAAAGGATTATAAACTGTTCTGTTCTTTCAGTTCACTTGACCCTCTATCTTTTGCGGCGCGATGTTGGTGCTTATCTCTTTTCTATAGGTAACCGCAGCGGCAGGTGTTCGAGGGAAACTTACCACTCGCGTCACCACACGCTTTACGACGCCCTCGCTAGCACAAGGCGGTTGCTGTGTCTGCGCACGAGTTTTGTGTTGAATGTAGGTAACTCCAGGCTAGTTCGTTTGCGGTGGCTTCTTTCTTCTCTTGCCACAATCTGTTCATGCTGGAAATTCTCTTCCCATCTCCTGTTTTTCTCGAATTAATCGCCTCACTTTTAAGCCTGCGTCTGTGCTCATCTGCAGTAAATTTACGCTAGCGGATTGAAATTTTAGCCGTGAAACACTGTAGAATAAAAAGAGATCTTGGATCGCTCAAGGAAGACAACCTGTAAAAAAAAAAAAAAAAAAACAAAAAAAAAAAAAAGAATATAATTGAGTATTCCAGCATTAATAATTACATATCAAAGGAAGAGGGTGTTTTACTGCAGTCATTATTTTTCGATCGTGTTCTATAGCACTGTCATTCACATACTTTTATTTAAATATTACTCTTAAACTTTGAGCCTTTTGCGCTACTTGGAATTTTTAATCTTTCATATAAACTTATATTTTATACAATAATAGATAGTTGCACTGAATAAATTTAAATATTTTTTAAGAGAAACCCTCGCTTTAAAAAGCCGAATTTACACAGTTCTTCACCCAAGTTTAAAAAAAAATTCCCTTTAGAAATAGGGAATTAAAAAATAGAGAAAAACTTTATAAAAAAAGGCACAAACGAAAGAATACCAAATGTTGAAATTTAATTTAATCTAGATGTCTAAACTGCACTAGTCGTTATAAGAATGACCAATTTCTAATTCGTAAGAATCTATAAGAAATCAATTACTGTGAAGAATGACCAAATGTAAAAAAATCAATCAAATTAATAAATAAATAAATAAAGAAGAATAAACACATAAGTAAATGACAATAAATTCATTTTCAGCAAAGTGAGTTGATAGCAAACAATGTGTAATACATGTGTTTTCGCATTTATATATATATAATATATATATATATATATATAAATATATATATAATATATA
>JABUQX010100658.1:20000-25000 GCA_015478945.1 Trachelipus rathkii | reverse complement strand
GAGTCTAATGCAACGATACTAAGTATTCATTGAAAGGGTGAAAAACTCCTTTAATCTAAGCATAATAACTCAGGCTAGCATCGTAAGAGCCATTGCGCCGGGTAAAAAGTTTTTTACGGTTGCTCTTAGTTTTAGAGGTTCGAGGCCAGTAAAGGAAGATGCTGTCCAACTGACAGGGATAAAAAGCCCGTAACCTGGAGAGGTGTCGTTTATGTAGAATTCAGAACATATCATATATATATACTATGATATATATTATATACTATATATATAAATATATACATAATAACTATATATAATTATATTTATATATAATAAATTATAGATATTATTATATATATTATATATATATATTTATATATTAATATATACTATAATATATAATATATTATTTATATTAGTAGTATATATATATATAGTATATTTATATATATATAGTATATATATATTAATATATTATATATACATTATAATATATAAAATATATATTAAATATATGTATATATATATAGTATATATAATAATATATAATATATTATATATATATATAATAATATAATATATATAAATATTATATAATTATATATAAAATATATATATATATAATAGTATAATATATATATAATTTAATATATATATATAGAGATATAGTATATGATATATATATATATGGGAGGGGGATCAATAAAGTCGTTGAAAAGCGTAGTCAACTCCTTTAGAAATGTTAAATATGAAACCTATCAAACTTTTTTTTACATGGAAACTTTTGCAAGTGTCAATTATTCTGAAGCGACGAATTAGAGGCCCTACATATGACAAACAACAGAAACATTCACCAAATACTTTTGAATTTGAAAAGAAAAATAAATTACAAATTAATAATGTATGATATGACAATCCCATAATTTATGAGAAAATATTTATAATAAAAAATATAACACAAAACAAACAAAAGAATAAAGAAAAAGTAAAATTTTAAGTTAAGATATTTTAAATAATCTAATGTTAATTTGATAAAAATAATGTATGTTATAAAGAAATTAAACAAAAAAAAGAAATATTAATATTATAAATATTATCCAAATAAAAATTTAAAATATTACAAACATAAAGCATAGTCATTTTCTATTACACATATATTAATATAAATGAGAAAACAAAGACCAAATTGTATAAATATATAAATACTATTTTCTAAATATATATAAAATGGCAAATGAAAAACTAATATAGAATAATATGTAACGAGAGAGATCAATATATATATACATACTTTACTGAAATTATTATATAATACAGGAATAGAACTATATTACCATACCAAATTATATTTTTCATGATATGTTACTTATAAATAATAATATATAAAACATACAACTTAAACTCAATCTTCAAATCAAGAACTTTTGAATAATACAATCAACATAATATTACAAACAAAAAAAAAAAGAAAAAAAAAAAAGAAAAAAAAATCCCCGTAATATAGAAAATAAAAAAATAAAAAAAAATACAAAGAAATAAATAAAATATAATAATAAAATAGATAAAATAAAAAAAAAGAAAAAATATAGATATACATATATAACAAGTATAATATAAAAATAAAAAATAATAAAAAAAATAAGAATAAAAATATAACATAAAAATAAAAATAATATATAAAATATACCAAAAAAAAAAAAATACCAAAGATATTAACAGAATCCAAATTAATAAAAACTAAAGTAAATAAAATAAAATAAAAATAAAAAATACAATAACAAAAATAAATAGACAAAAGAAAAAAAAAGTTAAGAAAACAAAAAAAAAACAAAATAAAAAAACAAATAAAATTAAAAAAAAAAAAAAAAAACATAAAAACATTAAAAAAAAAATATAATAATAATAAAATATAAAATAAATAAAAAAAATATATAAAAATAAGAAAAAAAAAAATAAAATCAAGATAGAAAATTTAAATTAAAAATAATAAAAAATAAATAAAAAAAAAAAAATAAAAAGTAAAAAAATATAATAATAAGATATAAAAAAAAAAAAAAAAAAAAAAAAAAAAAAAAATAAAAAATAAATATATATATATAAATAAAAATAAAAATAAATATAAAAAAATAATAAAAAATAAAATAAAATAAAATAAAATAAATATATTAAAAAAATAAAAACTATAACATTGCTCTTCATTCATCAAAAAAACAGAAATCAAACATGACATAGTAATAATATACTCAACAACATGGCACAACACTGCAAAAATAACTAAGAAAAAAAAAAAAAAAAAGAGAAACACAACAACAAAAACCCAAATGGTAAAAAAAAGGGAAAACAATAGCAAATCTGGCATAAAAAAAAACACAACATCAAATATTAGCAAAGCAAAAACAAAACAACCAAGGAAAACAAAGAAGATAACACAAAGAAAAGAGCTTCAAAAAGAAAAAAAAAAAGATACACAAAAGAAAAGAGAATCAAACAAAGAAGAGATACAAACAAAGAAAGAAAAAAAAAAAAAAAAAAAAGATACAACAAAAGAAAGAAAGAATAAAAACCAAAAAAAGAAAAAAAAAATAATAAAGAAAAAAAAAAAAACATAGAACATATAATCAGAAAATATACAGTATACTCCTTCTAAAATAGAAAGGTATATCATAAAAGAATAACCAGAACAAACAATTAAGAAAAAAAAAAAAGTAAGATAGAATAATACATAGATATGAATAATAACACAGAAAAAAAAAAAAAAAAAAAAAAAAAAAAAAAAACGTAAACCATAAAGAAACAAAGAAAAAAAAAAAAAAAAAAAAAAGAATAAGAGAAGAAGATATTAAGATAAAGAATAAAGAACCTGAATATAGCTAACAAAATAAAATATACACAACAGACAAAAAGAATCTAGCCCACCTTGAACTTCTGCAATTACCTCAACGATTTCGCTCTACCAGTGTGCTTGTATGATTGTTTATGGAAGAAGTTAAAGTTTCATCGTTTCATCTGTGTTGATGGATTAATTGTCTTTCTATCATTTTAGGTGTGTTTCGCTTTTGCAAACGGGGTATCTCCGGTTATTCCGGTATAGAAGATAGTGTGGATGTTGTGTTGTTTAATGTTGCATTTTCGTGGTTGAGGGTCCATCAACGGAAGTGTAAAAGATAGTTATTGGGTAACAGAATAGTTTTATAGAATTTCTTTTTTGTACTATAGTTTTAGCTGCTGGAAATGGTTGCAGCGAATTTTTAAGACGTTTTTGATTTGTTGCTACTGTTGGGTGTTGTTTGAATAGAATGTGTAGCAAGGAATGATTAGACGGTGAGGTAAGTTTTTGCGGAAATTGTGTTCCTATCATTTCTAGGTGTGTTTGTATGGGAAGAGATGTTTGTTTCATTGTGTAGGTGTTGTGTGTGGGGTTGTTATTGGCAGTGATGTAATGATTCTGATTAGCTGTCTGTTTTTGAAACTTTGTTGTAAGTATTTTCAAGTCTGATGTTCTAATAAATGTGAGGTGCACCATATGATTGTGCGTCCCGTACCACGTAAATGAGTTGTATGTCTATTAATTGTTTGTAGGTGGGTTAGTTAACCTAAGTCTTTATTATTGTTTATGTTTTTTTTTTTTTTTTAACAGAGCATGAAACACCGTCATCTCAAACGGTGGCACGAGCCCTAATCAGGGAGGTCTGTACTTCAATATAATCGCCGAATTTGTTATTATTTTGGTTTAGAGATGTTTATTAATTTTCTGTGCTGCTGATGATATGGTGTTTAGGGTGTGCTTTAAGAATGTTAGATGTGATGATGATCTCATGGTCTAAAGCATAGTATTTTTGGGATGTTGTTTAGTGGTTTGGTTTAGTATTTGATTTAGTATGGATTGGGGTAAGGAGATGTGATGTTAGCTACAATGTTCTGTCCATAGTGATTAGAGTACAACGAGAGGACTTGTTTAGGAGAGATGCAGTCATTCTGCTTGGTTTTGTTTAACCATTAGTTTTACTGTAATTTGTTCTAAGTTTCTGTGTTAGTAGGTGTGGCTGTTTCAAAGGTTTTTGGAGAATAGTGGTTTTTGCTATTGTTACTTGTCGTCTTCGTTATGTTGTGATCCGTTGTGTTTTGTTGTGGTAGGTTATGGTAGGTCTGATCAGTGCATACGGTTGAAAGAGCTGTGGGGATATTTTAGCTTCCTTGGGGTACCTCGTTATAGTATTGTGAACCGTTTTTTTTGATTCCACGTTTCGGTGTTTGACTGTCATCAGTTTCTGCCTGAAAAGGACAGTGGCTATTTCCATTTTTTTTGGTTATTTGGATATCTGCATCTATGTGTTGATCATCTTTTCTAATAGGTTTGTGTTGTGTGTGGTACTGTGTCAAAAGCTTTGTTTTAATATCTATTGCACTGTATGTCTTTGTAGATAGATTTTTGTTTAGGGCCGATCTGACTATGGGTTGGATTATTATTGTGAGGGCTGGTAGTGGAATTGAGTGTTGATGTTTGTATCTGTGTTGGAGGTATGTTGGGTTATGTGTGGGTTTATCTATATTCATTGCATGGTCTTTCAAAGTAATTGACTGAAGTGTGAGATTAGTACAGTGAATATGGGCGGTATGAGGGCTGGGTCTGTCTATGGGTTTCTTTTCTTTGCTTTAGCTTGCGGTAATATATAAATTGCTTTTTGTTCCATTTTTTTGGGAGCTTGTATTATTTAGTTTATAGGGATTTTATCTGAAGATGACGTTTGAGATATTTTCTGTGTTTATATGTGATAGGTGTTTTAGCAGTAGTTTTGTGGATTATGTTGTACTGGGCCAGTTGTCTGTGTTGATTTTTTAAGTTTTTTTTTAATTTTATTTTTTTTTTGCGTTGCTTTGTGTCTGCTAAGAGTCTATGTGATTGTTGTTGTTGGTTGTGTTGTTTTTGATATTTCTTTGATCTATTAGTTTGATTGTTTTCCTGTTTTAATGTAGAGTAGGTTTGTTACTTTATTTGGCGAAGTGTTTGGCTATTTGTT